>JAJOOO010027947.1:0-14788 GCA_029582685.1 Solanum piurae
CCCCCCCCCCCCCCCCCCCCCCCCCCCCCCCCCCCCCCCCCCCCCCCCCCCCCCCCCCCCCCCCCCCCCCCCCCCCACAATAGTAAACTTGTCTAGTTTCTTAAGGGGCGTGAAACCTAAAATGGTGACAATTAAATAGGAACTGAGGGAGTATAACTTTGCAAGTAGTGCAATTTATCTCTTAGAAAATATCAAACTTCATTAAGGGTTTGTTTGGAAAGCCACCCTGATAATTGGATTTGATGTAATTGGGTGTAGTTATATTGTCTAGCCTGTTTGGTTGGTCGGATAATTACTTGGTCAGCATTCAGCAGGAAATTGGATGTAATTGACAGGGAATAATTACATTCTCCAATTTCTAGGGAGGGGCTATGAATTGCTAGTAATTACCTGGTATAATTACAAGCTGATTACTCTTTTATTTCTTCTTTTTATTTCTATTTTTATTTTTTTGTTTTAATTTATTTTTTATTTCTATTATTTTAAATTAATTTTTTATTATTATTATTCTAAAATTTTCTAAAAGTTTATTTTTTATTTTTTATTTTTATATTTCATTTTCTTCTCATTCTCAACCTTTACTTCATGTGATTCCATGCAACTTTGCGTATTTATTTTTTTTATGCCATGCATTTTCTTTACTGACATAATTTTGATAGTATTCTAATTTTTAAATTAAAGTAAAATTTATTGTTGAGTAAGGTAATAGAGTTGCATTTTCCTTTCTCTTAAATCATATTTATATATGTTATGTTGAAATTTGACATAAGACTAATTTGTATTGAATTTAGAACTTATGTTATATTTTCAATTTCATTTGTTTAGTAGTATTGACCTGACACTTCACTTCGCAAGTCATTTATTTTTTAGTTAGACTTGATAGATTATCTTTTTACCAATTATTTTAATAATTTATGACATTTTACTTATAATATTAATTTTTTTGTCAAACATGCATTTCATGATGTTCATAGAAATCTTGTACTTTAAGTTTTTATGATTAATTCAACTGAATATGCTAATTTGAGAAATATAAAGAAATTATTTTTTCATAATATTAGTTAAGAACATAGCTTATTAATTAATATTTTCAAAAACAATATGTATCTTAAGTATTTAATTTAATATCATTTATAAAGTTTCTTATTCGTCCAATATAAATTATAAATAATTAACTTTTATTTTTAAAATTTAATATAACTTTATGATTATATTTGTGCAACCAAACAGTACATGTATAATTACAATGTAATTGCATTGTGGTAAACAAACAGGTCAGCATAATTACCATGATATGTAATTACTAGGTTGATAATTACTACCCTAGTAATTACGCCAATTCTAATTACCAGGTGACTTTTCAAACAGACCCTAAAAGAAAGGGCAAATATATGAAATAGTTTAAACATTCATCTTAAACTTTGAACAATTCAATTATTTTGAACAATAAAAAAGTCCCAAAATTTTAGTTAATATGAAATAGAGGGAGTATGGCGGAAAATGTTCTCCACCGCAAATAATTTTTTAGAAATATTTTTTTGGAAAATATTATTCCATAAGCATTTATATATTTTCTAGCAAAACACTATAAAAGCGAAATGGAATGGATAGTGGAGATTCGTGGGTGCGAGAGGTGGGAGAATCAAAGGGTGGGGGGATTGGGCATTTAGGGAGGAAACAATAAATTTGAAATACCACTTATACAACTTGTTTTTCATACTTTCATTAGGAAGGTCATTTTCTTTATTTTTAAGAAACTTATTTTTTCGTTGAGAAAATATTTTGATCAACCAAATATAAAAAAAAAATAGAAAATAAAAATAGAAAATATTTTCCTCCTTACTAAACTCAGCCTTCTGAAACCTTTTCCTTAGTTGACTAGATTTTCGAGTAATTAGAAAAAGCAGGAAACATTAATACAATTAAAAAGTACTCCCTTTGTCCTTAATTACTTGTTCACTTTTAAATTAGCACACCTATTAAGAAAGCAATTATTGACATAGTGAGTTTACCATTTTACCTTTATTAATTATGAAGTGGATGAATTAAAAACCTAAGATTTTTAAGAAATTCTACCTTTTTTTAAGTAATTAATTGAGGGTACAATAGGTAAAAATATTTTGTCTTTAATTTATGAAAATAGACAAGTAATTAAGAGCAACTAAAAAATAAAAAGTGAACAAGTAATTAGGGATAGAGAAAGTACTAGAAGAAAAAACATAGTTGAAGAAGATTAGCAACCAAACGTCATTGCGTTGCACACCTTTTTCGAGGGGTCATTGTGGAATCATTATTTTAGGTATTTCAGTGAAGGTGGCAGGCACTAAACAACAATCATTCCCTTAAACACCACTTAATTTTTGTTTATTCCTTTGACTTGTAAACGTGAACTTCACTCATCAATGCTAGGTATTTGAATCAAACATTATATTATTATTCGTGATGATGACCAACTATCACTCCATCCATGACAAGCCAATCAATCAAACACTTCACATTATTCACTTATACATCCTCAAAAACGATATGATACTTTCAATTATTTTGCCTTGAAAACTTCACCAATATGATACTTTACTCAAAATTTATGATGATTTCATGTATGATAAAGCCGGACTAGTGTCGATTGGGCAGACAAACGTTGAATTTATTCATATGTGAAACGCCCTGCTTCAACAAGTTGATATCACTTGGACAATAAGTTACTGGACAAAACTAGATGGTAGATATGCCTAGTATTTAAAATATAACTGCAAATCCAAATTTTAGAGATGATATTATATCAAACTTGTGAATAGTCATCGTGAACCTCCCCCAAAGTCATTTCCTTCTTTTTCCCTGCAAAGAGCAGCAGTATAGTGAACACTACACTCTATGTTTGATAATGTGGTCATTTCATCCTTTCTGCCACTACAAACCAATACTTTATCTTCACGTAGTTGTAACGACGCCAATGATAACTAGAATAAAAGAGAAAAAAACAAGTCAGTAAAGAAATGGATGCTTCTTGCTTAACAAAAAAGAAGGAAAAAAATTAACCTTTCATTTACAAGTGGATGATGCAACAGAAGTGCATCGTGGCAGTTGCTTTCCAATTATACAGAGCGTAGCATACCACATAATCAGAAGAATGGAGGCAAATAAACACTCTACAGGTAAGAATCTAAGAAGCTCGGTCGAGGGGGCATCTCCATATCTTACCAACTTTTAACTTAGATTTTCTTTAACTTCCCGTCCTTTCTATTTACAATATTGAGTAAGCTCGGATCACCTCAACAATTGGTGCCCTGCACAATGGACACTTCCCTCCACCTCGAACCAATTCATTTGCGCATTTGTAGCAAGTGCACATGTGCCCACATCTGCCGAAATATAAAGAAAGCATTCACTATCAAAAGATCTTGAACAGAACATTGTTACATTATTTGTTGATAGGACTCATTCCTTGTACATTTTGAAGTAGTTACTGCAAGGTATATGAAACTGCATAACAAAAACTTTACCTGTACAACAAGGCATCAATGTGAATATCACAACAAACACAGCAAGTACCCTTTTTCACGTGTCCCCATTTAGATCCATCGGCTGAAGTCTCAGCAACTCCTGTGAGAAATTTTGCAGGGCCAAACTCAATTAAGAAGAAATCAAATGATGTTGAAGAGAAACAGATAGATGGATTAGAGGAGATACGGCAACCATCAGAGCTTCAATGTTTTATTGTATGTCAAATATGAGAGACAGACCTTGTCCATCAGCAGATCTATTCAAAGCAGCTGAAACTTCCTGTCTGACTGAACGTTGCAACTCCAGTTGCATATCCATGCAAGCCTCCAACATCTTTTGCATGTGATTCACACCTTGCTGCAATTTTGCCATGTCCGTTCTAAGATCATTCATCATCTCCCACTCCTGCTCAGAATAGAAAGTACTAGGTAATGCTTGGTTGGAGAAATGGAGAAGCTAATCTCCACATAAAATTGTTCATTGTTTACACAATATTAGGTTTCATCCACGTAACTAAAACCCACATAAGTTATGCAGAATCTAAGTATTATTCTATGCGGGGATAAGCAGTACATGGATTAAAAAATTATTAAATGAAAAAAATACCATATTATATTTTGTTGGAAAAAAATTAGCACATATTTCAAACATACGTTTAATAATTTTTAGTACAACATATCAAGCATCAAATTACAAATAATCCCTACATTACAATCCTTACATTTTTAATCCCTGCATTACTAATCTGTGTATTACAGTCCTAATCCCTGCATGACTTGCTTCTAAACCAAATGACCTCTCAATTCACGATAAAGCAGCATAATCATACTGACATCATTAACAGAACATATAAACACCATGGGCGTGAATCTACTATAGATACTGGTATGAACAGAATATTATGCTGCTCATATTGAAGACAAATATGTACCAAGTTAGACATATTTTCTTAGCAGCATGGAAAGAGTGCAATATTCTTAGTTGTGGGTCCGTGAAAGCTTAGAAGAGGGAAGAAAATAGAAAAGATTCACAATCAGCTGATTCCTGTAAGGGATGCCCCTATATAAAGGCAACAACTTTTTTGGATATTTCCATCATTGGTTTATTAGAGAAGTGTTCTTCATTAAGTAGATGCATTAGTCACAAGGTATCACTATCAGATGGAAAAATAATCAGGCCATTTAACAATAGCTTCTAGGAAGGGGTTGTAAGCTTACAAGTTCAGAACGATGTACAGTGTGACGTGGCCAACTGGATTGGTGCAAATCCTGATGCCAAAGTGGTTGTGGAGGAGGTACAGGAGGATATGGTTGCACATGTGAAGGCCTGATAATTCCTTCCGGTTGGGCAACATTCTGGTTGTCCGGATCCCTTTCACTTGAAGTTGGAATAGGCAAGTTCCTATGCAAATCCCAGTCAATTGGAGCACGGCCTTGCCTTTCTACATATGACTGAATTAAATGATCTAAACTTTCACGGAAGTCACTGTGAAGAAGATTGGAAACACTCCTCCTACCAGACAAAGAATCTCAACAGATAAATGACAAGAATACCTCAGACCCATAGATGGAAAAACAGAATGACACGTGAATTTTACCTGCTAAGAAGCTCCCTGAGTTCCATACTATACACATTATCATCATCGGGCGGATGGAATCTACTAATTCTTCTATATGGGACAGGACGCCGCATTCTAGGAGGATCAGAAGGCCCTTCTGACCGATTCTCCACAGCTTCTCGTGACCCATCCTCATGCCAAACCTCAATGTTTTCTGGTAAACGACTTTCATCTCTATTCATGTCACCTGTTGTTTCAGGGGGCCAAACAATTGGTTGATTTTGTGGCCAATTCCCACTTGTATTCTCCATAGTTCCATGACTCTGTTCATTAGAAGTTGCATCCCGCTGATTTGCTCCATCAGCTTCAACAACAGGTTCCACTTGACCCCTTCCTTGGTTAGGAGACACTAGCCAGTTTGTAGCCTGACTAGTTGTACTGGAATCAAAACTCTCTCTGTGATCAGGCAACTGATGAGTAATACGCTCCTGCTCCCTCGACTGCAGCTGCTCAAGATTTTCATTTTGTACCTCCTGTAAAGGATTTGCATGAGCCTGGTTACTTCTCAAACCACCGTTGCCACTGTTAGATGAAGATTCAGAATGGCTGCTCACTTGACCACGTACAATGTTTTCTAATCTGGAGCGAAATCCTTGCCTGGTTGAAATAAAAGGGTCACGAACCCATGCATCAACATGATAAAATAATCATTTTGCTATAAATGCAGATTCTCTTTCACAAGGAAGAGTACAAAAAGTGAGAACCAGACCAAAGTATGAAAGGAAATGCAAATCACTTAGGTAGCCCATCTCATGCAAGAGATATCATGAAGCACAAAACACAAAGCAGAAAATCTTTCCACAGATTGAGGCTTCATAATGAAACAGAAAATGGAAAATGTGGGTTCTTTGCCAAGTGCTTCTAGAAATTCCAAAAAGGAGAGTTACCCACTAAGCGAGCCTTTTCTAAGATATGTGCAATTAAATGATTACTAAACAATGTTACAAGCATCACATAAGAAAGAACAAAATAAATTGTGACATGCAAACTAAGATCTATTTAACATTAACATCAAGCTAAAGGTGGTATGGTAGAAGCTACTTATTCCTCTCGTTCATTTTATTTTCACATAAGCTCCTCGTTCAATTACCTCAACTCGCTCTTAGCCACAGTTAACATGCTGTAATTTCATATCAATTCGCCTGAGATCCAAATGGGTGAAAGACCACCATGATCTTGATTGATTTATACAGTAATACAATAGAACAGTCTTGTCAAAGGTGAAAAGCTTAAAAAAGCGCTCCAGGTTTATTAGGGCTTTAAGTGCAAAGCGCAATTAACGTGTAGGCTTTAGTAAAAAAAGGTGCAATGAAGAAAAAATTTATGAATATAAACGTAATGCAAGAAAGAAGTAACAAATTCATTTAAAATGTTGTCCTTAATGATTAATATATCTCTTTTTCTGATTATATTTATTGTTTAGTGCTGCTTTAGTGCGTTTTTCAAGATAGAACTCATGGGCAATGAGACACACGCCTTAGTGCATTACCTACACTGAAGTGCAGCTTAACTGAGGCAAAGCGCCCTCCCTAAGCTTTTCTGAGCTGCAGGGGTTAATTGCTACTTTTACAGTCAATTATAGACAGAAGAGAAAGAGAATTTGAGAAAATACACCGCAAAAAGAAAAGGAGAAAAAAACTGAAAGGTGAAGGGCGACCATTTCACCTGCAGCTTTTTAGGGGAAACAACCAAACTAATCCTTAGACACACATAACGACCTTACTTGAACATCTATAGACTTGTACTAATGTATCTTTGAGTTCTAAGTGATCATAAATGCAATACTTCAATGACATTGGTCAGGCAATAAAATTTAAAAGAGCCAAATAACGCCAACTTGAGTTGAGATCAGAATAGTAAGATCACCAATCATGTTCCCAAATACTCCACCTTAGATAAAAGAAGCATATGTCTAGCAATTCCTCTTTTTCCCTTTAATACATAATTTCTACCCTCTCCAAAACTAAATTAGGTGCAATCTTGATTTGCTGGTAGAAGTTAAGTCACATTTAACTTGTACAAAATTAAGGTTAAAGCAAGTACTCTACTTTCTATCCATAACTAGTGCATGCTACCCATTTTCCTCACCCCCACCCCGGAAACAATGCATTTGCTACTAAAGAATCTGCTGGGTACATTCCCACTTTCCCAGACATTTTTGGCAGCTGTAACTGAATCATTTCAGTATTGCTGATTAGCAAGATAATCAGCAGTTAAGAATGAAGTAGCACTGCAATCAAAGTTGGACTCTAGGAATAATTGATCTTGGGCGTGGGCCTCAACAAACTGGACAAAGGAACCTAGTTGGATAATGCTGGAACCTCAACAACAAGGTACCATGCTATGATCACACTGGGTAGTATCCATAACTCCTCTACAAACAACCAGTATAAAAAAGTGAATTACTCTGACAGCTGTAGAAGGAAATTGGACTAGGTATTACTGCTCTACAACGAAACTGAAAGGGTAGACCACATGGAAACAAACATTTAATTAACTTATTACATAAGGCAAGCTTCAACAGGTGATTAAAAGTCAATTATTGAGACAAATCCTGCTGCAAAACACAATTGACCAGGCCATATACCTGAGCCCAGAGACAGTGTGGCGTTGCCTAAGATGAACTAGTTCGCTTGCTTCCATTGAAGGTGGTCTCTCTTCCTCAGCAGGCCCTTCATTTCGCAAGAACCTTCCTCTGAGTAGTGACTGTAAGAGGGTATAAAATAAGATGCCTAAGCAAGAAAGAAACAGCTCTAGAAGAGATTAGCTAACAGCTCAAAGACACCTCCAATTACAACTCAAAAAGGCCAGTTACATCTACCTCTACGAGGAAAAAAGTAAAAACAAGCACAGTTCAAGATAGTGAACATCTCCTGTTAATTCAATTTTCAGCTTCAAAATGTCAAACTTCACAATTTAGCAAGTGATATAAACATAAGCCCTCGTGGACAGTTGAATCATGACTTCTATTGAGGCTTCTGTAAGAAAAATAGGACAGGGAACTGGATGAAGAATAACAACTAACCTGAATCCTACTGCGGTGGGCAAAATCAGAAACCGCACGATGCTCTAAGAGACCTTGAAGTTCCCTCTGTCTTTCCCCTTCAATTCTTACAAGCAAATCCAGTAAAGCCTGCCTCCCACGCAACCTCAGCATGTCTCTATGTACATGCTCTGGCTGGCCTTTCTCATGCTCAACAACAGACTCATCACGAACACGATCAGCTTGAGCACTAAGCCCATTGGACTGTTCTTCCCTTCTGCAACCACGAGCTCCTCTTTGTTGACTAGTCATTTGGACCCATTCCCTCACAATTCTCACCCTTTCACGCTCTGTCTCCCCCAGCCATTCACTTCTTGGGACACCATTCCTCTGAGATACATTAGGTGAATGGTCACTGATCCCACTCTCCATCCACCCACGAACAATTTGTCTCACCCTCTCCCTCTCAACTTCCCCTAGATCAGGAGACTGTTCACGGCTGGAGTTTCCATTCTCGCTGTTCTCAATCTGTGGTCCAATCACGTCATGAGACCAAGTACCATACTCATTCTCACTCTCATTAGCATCCACCAAAGTATCATGGTTCTCAGTCTCCCGGCTTTCTGAAATACTAGTACTAGAAATATTGGTGTTAGAGTCCACAGTCCTCTGGTGTGTCAGTCTTTCCCTTACCCTCTCTCGGGCATGATTCAATATATGCTCATCCTCCAACTCCCTCCACATTTGCAAGATAGTCGAGGACCTACTGCTTGTCCTCTCGGCATCACGCCTTGAAGTAGGAGATTGTGATTCTCTCAAGAATGAAGAATCAAGTGTTGACACAGTGTGCAAACCGGCAAGTGCCATCAACTCGGACTCACGATTCCTCCTCTCGATAGTAGTAATCATATGTTCTGCCTGTCTAGCAGCCCACCTACTCAAAATCCGTGAACGCCTCCGCCTAGCAGCAGAAGACTCAGCCAGATTATCATCGCCTTCAATTAGGGAAGTAGTCCTCCATCTTGTTCTTCTCATAAGACCATCGCTGTCATCGTCCTCATCTTCAGTGTTTCGTGCTGAACTAGATGAAGCAAATGACATACACTCGTCCAAGTGCCCGCACATTAACTCCTCCCATCCCCTCTCAAATTCAGAGTGGGCATCATCCCCTGTGCTATCAGGCTTCTGTTGCAAAACATGTGTCATATTCAAACCCCACTACCCCCAACCTAAAACTCCTAACACATCACACCAGCATGAAGTTATCCTAATCAAAACCCACCTAAACACAGAACACACCATATTTCCCCACCAAAATCAAGCAATTCAATTTATTAAGAAGTAACATTAAACCTAATTTCCAACCAAATTTCGTTAAATCCATAGATGAACTATGGCAAGTTGGATACATATCACAATCACCTGATCAGATTAGAGAAAAGTCAGACAAATTCCAAATTTTATGAATGCAATGAAATGTCAAACACAATTCCATTAAATATGCATTGAGATCTAAGAGTAGACAACTGAAAAGACATGAAAAGGAAGAACTTACCAGTGAAGGTTCTTGCTTGTGGCTAAAGAGTGTATAAGAATAAATAAATCCACCATTGAATAGAATGCATAAGCTCATATTAGTACAGTAGTGTATATATATAATATACTCCTCACTCCCTAATTACTTATTCACTTTTAAATTTGCACATCTATTAAAAAATCAATAATTAATATAGTGAGTTTAGCATTTTATCTTTATTAATTATGAAATAGATGAATTAAAAACTTAATATTCCAAAAAGTTATATTTTTTTCAAAGTAATTAATTGAAGGTATAATAAATTAAAAAAATTATCCTTTTTAAATGAATAAATAATTAGAAACAATTAAAAAAAGAAATATGAACAGCTAATTAGAGAAAGTATAATATAGCGGAACAAACAGAAAAAACATTATATATTAAAAAGAAATGGTATGGGAAATTACAATATTTTTGTTGAAAGATAAGAAGCTTTTGTGTTATTTTTTAAAAAAATATTTAGAAAAAGTAAAACCAAAACAGAGGAGCGGCGATCTCATGATGACGCTGACACATCATCATTAACGATATTTTTTCGATTTACTCCCTCCGTTCCTATTTGCCAATTTAACTTGTCACATTTATAAAAAAAAAATTGAGAAAAAAATATGATATATCACTCAATTTTGTCATTTAAAGTTAATATATCTTTCGTGGTTCATATAAATACTCATTATTATACAAATAACTCGCATATATTCTTTTCCTATAACGAAAGTGGAAAAATTAATTTTAATTTAATTTTTAAATTATTTTTTTTGAAAAATTTATAATCAAGTATATTTGATCCTTCACAAAGGTTTTTTTTTTTCTTACTTTTTTATTTTAACGGCCAACTTAAATTTATTATTTTGATAGTCAAATTTATTTATGTTTCACTAATTTTCTTGTAAACATTATTATAAACGCCCCATTTTTTAATTAATTTTTTTTACAAATACAAAAACTAAATTACAATATATCCGGAATAAAATAGTTTTAAATTTATTTCTTTACACTAAAGAATGAAAGAAAAAAAGAATAAGAAACTCAAATACTGATAATCAAAGAAGTCAAAAAATAATTTATGTATGAAAAAGATTAAAGTATACCTTTTGCTAGAAGGATCGTATATATATCCCTACATGATTTTAAAAAAAATTAAAGTAAAAAAAGTAAATCTAAAACTATTTTTTTCACTTCCATTAGATGAAGGGTACATGTGAGCTCCTTTTGTAACGGTAAGGGTATATGTGAGTCATTTGTATAATGGTAAGGGTATATATGAGACACTTTCATAACGAGAGTATATCAGCTCTAAATGACAAAGTTGAGGGGTATATCATGCCCTTTTCCCAAAAATAATTATTGATATAGTGAATATTGTTGTAAAATTAAAGCAAAATAAGACAAGAAATATAAAAGATAAAAGCAATAGAAATAGATAAATAAGAGATGAGAGTTTTTCTTATTCTTCAAAGTATTCAAGTGTTCACCAAATCTTTAAGTGTATACAATATAAACTCTTATGTTTCTATTTATAGTGTAACATAGAGGCATACAAAAGGTTAGTCATAAACATGACATTAAACATGAATATAATGGAGGAGGTTATGGAGGTGAAATGTTACAAGAATAATGATCATAAAGGTAGAGGTTATCTTCATAATGGAGGGAGGTAATGTAGTAACTTCTTGGTGTAGTGGACATCCACAATATATTATTTTATAATACTCCCCCTTGGATGTCCATAGATAATATGCCTCGTTAAAACCTTATTAGGAAAAAATCTTATTGAAGAAAAAAGAGTACACATATCTTTTAATAAGCTTTGAATGTTGTCTCGTTAAAAACCTTATCAGGAAAACCCAATTGAGATAAAATCATGGTTAAGGAAAAGAGTACAACGCATATTTGTCACGCTCCGAGCCTACACCCTGGACGTGGCCGGCACTCAAGAACCATTGTTGGCCCCAAGCGAACCCTTAACCTGGCTCCAACGGAAGACTTACACAACATAAGATGAATTTAAATGTAAAGCTTTAACTCAAAAGTCTCAAATAAACAACTCGGAATATAATAGAATATTCAACTAGCCAGAAATAGGCAACTCAAGTCTTTAAAATATTTAACAAGAGAAATGAAAAGACTCCTCAACTACTATTGTCTATCTATAGAGCCTCTAAATGACAAAGATGGAAGTCGAGACAAGACCCACGACATCCTAACAAAACTGAAAAGTAAATGGAATACTCCGTAAGCAAGAAGTCTCACCAAAGCTAACTCGAACTTGTTGATGACCCTTTTTACATGTATCTGCATCATGAAACAATGCAGGTCAAATGGCGTCAGTACATGGAATGTACGAGCATGTGAGGGGATCACTGAACATAACCTGCAAGCTTGAACTGATAAAAGGAACCCATACTTACCTCGACTCAAGGATGCTCAAGAACTCAGAAATACACAACTCGGTTCAACATAAAAGCAACAATAAGATGCATTATAAAGAAAGATTTTAAAACAGTAAATAGTAACTCAATGTATTTAAAAATACAATAAAATTCTTCTACTCTTATTTGGGAGATTTTCTAACCGACAACCATCACTATGAGCTATGCGATGATACAACGTCTCGCCCACTCTATCAGAACTGTCATATACCTTGTCGGAGTATAAGACATCCTCAACTAAGGGGATCCACTAAGCTATGCGTAAAAGCAATAAGGAATCATCTAAAAAGTATGACATTTTCTACCCACGTTGGCATACATGGTTTATGAGGACTTTGAGTTGCCTGAACTCATCCTCATATCGGTGCTCAATACTACTCCCAATAATATAAATCATGTTCATATGTTTAAAAATATTTCCTCATCCTCAAACTTTGAGATTATTACTAAAAAGGTTCTCTTAAAAGAGATAGTGCTCAAAATTCCTCATGAACACATTTGGAAATTGGAGTTTCCTCTCATTTTAAATGTAAAAATATTTACTCTTGGGATTACTTAGTTCCCATATATTCATTTTGAAAAATGAAACTCAACTCTCCTCATCCTCATACTCAAGTACTCAAGTCTTAAAACAAGTTTTAAAAATTTATAAAAGACTTCTCAAAATGACTCGAAAGAACTTCCTCGAACTTTACTCTTAACTCTATCTTGAAATTGAATTATGAATTCAAGAGTTATAACTTGGATATGCATGATCTCTCAAGTATTAATGAAGATTTTAAGTGTGGATATCAAGTAGAGAACATAGGTATGATTCGAGGGAACGCATACGAAAAGAAGGACGGAAGGGTAGGGGACCTGGCGCACTGAGTGGCGCGGTGCGCCAGCCCCTAAACTACAGAAGGTGATTTGGGGCACACTGAGTGGCACGGCACCCCACCCCTGTATGAATCATATTTTAGAACCCTCACAACTCTAATCAATGAGTCAAAGCTTGATTTGATGTTCGTTATTTTAGCATGCTACTAAATAACCATGAGAGATTCGATTTGACTAAACGAGTTGGCTACAAGTTGGGAGACTCATGAGAAGAGGAAGATCATTGGTGGCTCTTATTTACTTTGTGTTTGTTAGTACCAATTGTGACTTATAAGTCATATAATTATGAACATAAGAATTATAATATGTAAGATCGAAGTGTGATATATTAAGGTGGTTCAAATGATCTAGTGCACTAAGCATACTTCTACGTTCTAATGATATACTTGATTATTCTAATGAAAATGACAAGAGACTATATATTTCTAACATGTGTATAATAAAGTGTTCACATAGTATGTCGGTCGTAAGGCCTAATTATCTTGTATGAATTTATGCAAGAGAATTTAAAGAAATATATAATTTTTTTACCTGGATGAAACTTGACCACTTTCTTATGTGAAAGTGGGAAATGTTGAAAATAACTATTGAATGGGTCCATTCATAAGAGGTGCTAATTAGTATTATTCCATTAGTTTGTCTTCCTCCTCCAACCCTAACCCTTATGAATAAATACAATAATATGAATTTTGGAGAGAAAAAATGACTTCCCACGTTAATTGACATCAAGGTTTACATTAGAGAAAAACTTTTGCTTTTCCTTAAACAAATATTGAGCTTGTGTCATCTATTTCGCGATAATTCCCATCGCAGATTCGCTCTCCTACGCTAGTATTTAATTTACGATTAAATACTACATACCATTGACATTTCGTGGAATTTCATATATATATATATATATTTGAAGTGTTGTTGGTCCTCTTTCCAACCCATTCTCAGAGGAGTCTAATTTTCATTTTCTTTTGAAATAATGGCACTATGTACAATATTTTGAAGAAGGGAGAGAGGGAAAAACTGTTGGGAAAAGCAAAGCACTAACAAGAATGTCAGACAGGATAGCAGCGGAATAATACCCAAATCTAAACTTTTCCTTTCAATTTGAACCAAGAGAAGACAAACCAAATCAAGCAATATGAAGAATGGATAGCAAGTATATCAATCAAACTAAAGTAACAAGATAAGAATAAGTCAATCACACAAGACACAATGATTTACGTGGAAAACCCTTCGATGTGAAGAGTAAAAAACCACATGACCAAAAGCTCCACTATAAACACCAAGAGTTACAAAATTGTTCTCCAAAATTGGCCACAAAACAAGCGCCAAACAACGAGCAACAACAAATCAAGATTGCACCAAAACTAGAGAATTAAACAAGAGATTTCACCCCAAAATGCGCTACTGTTGAATTGCAAGAACCAGATGCTGAGAACTCCCAGTTCAAATCTTAGCACGATCCAACGGTTAACTAAGCGGTAATCTCTGTCTGAAGCGGACTGCCTGAGTAGAAAATTCCAGAAGCAAAAACGGGATTTTTCTCTTTTCTTCTCAATCTCTAAAACGAATCTCTCTTGATTTTTCTCTCTTGTGTTTCTGAAAATAAGACCAAATAAGCCTTATATATGCCACATAATATTTGGGTTATGGGCTAAAGTGAGCTGGTCCTAATAAGACTTTTATTTATCCATATAGGAAGGGAAAAAAGATCTTAAACCCAACAATTCTCCCCCTCACAACTATGTGGAGGAGATCGCCATCCCGGCGATCATGCAACAATCCTCAAACTTCTCTCTTGG
>JAJOOO010027948.1:0-15589 GCA_029582685.1 Solanum piurae
GTTTTATAAATTCTGTATCATCGGGTTTTTGGGTGTTAGGCTGACGTGTCTGGTGGGGTTTGGGCACGTGCCATCACATCGAGTTTTGGGGTGTGACAGACGTCCACAAGGTGGGCGGGGAGGAAATCAGCGAGGCCATGGAGGTCAGGGAAATGGTAATGCAGGCAGAGGTACGATGCAGCCAAGCAGGGAAGTCACTCGTCAAGATGACATGGTTTAGTGTTATGCCTTTCTGGGCAAGAGCATGGCAGAGTCTTCTGACGCAGTGATCACAAGTACTATTCTTGTATGTAATCGGATGGCTAATGAGTTATTTGATCTGGGTTCTACTTATTCTTATGTGTCCGTGCAATTTGCCTCAGAATTTGATATGATTTGTGATATACTTGATGCCCCCATCCATGTTTCCACCCCCGTTGGAGAGTCTGTCATAGTCACCCATGTCTATCGTACTTGTCTTTTCTTGTTTATGGGTTTTCAGACTTGGGGTGATTTGGTTATTTTCTATATGACTGACTTTGATATAATCTTAGGCATTACTTGGTTGGCCCCTATTATGATGTGCTTAATTGTAATACTAAGTCTGTGACTTTAGAGATCCCCGTTAGGGAAAAGTTAGAGTGGGAAGAGGTGTACAAGCCTAAGCCAGCTAAGATCATATCCTCCATTAGGGCTAGGAAATTGGTGGGGCAGGGTTGTTTGGCTTATTGGCTCATATTCGGGATGTGGAGGTTGATTCTCCCTCGATTGAGTCTATTCCTATGGTGTTAGAATTTAGAGAAGTGTTTCCTACTGATTTGCCTGGTATACCTCTGGATAGAGATATAGATTTCTGCATTGATTTGGAACCTGGTACCCGTCCCATTTCCTTCCCTCCTTATCGTATGGCTCCGGCAGAATTAAGAGAGCTTAAGGCTCAAATCGAAGAACTTCTTGATAAAAGATTCATCCGTCCTAGTGCTTCACCCTGGGGTGCTCCTGTCTTGTTTGTTAAGAAAAAAATGGTAGTATGAGAATGTGTATAGACTATCGTCAATTGAATAGGGTCACCATTTGAAATAAGTATCCATTGCCTTGGATAGATGATCTTTTTGACCAATTGCAGGGTGCATCAGTTTTCTCTAAGATTGATTTAAGGTCTGGCTACCATCAGTTAAAGATTAGGCTTGATGATATACCAAAACGATATTTAGAACCCGCTATGGGCACTATGAGTTTTTAGTTATGTCATTTGGGTTGACAAATGCGCTTGCAGATTTCATGAGTTTGATGAATGGTGTGTTCAAACCCATTCTTGATTCATTTGTGATAGTGTTTATTGATGACATTTTGGTTTATTATGCCGACCATCTTCGTATTGTTCTGGGTGTTCTTGGGAAACAAAAGTTGTATGCAAAATTTTCTAAGTGCGAATTTTAGTTGACTTCGGTTGCCTTTTTGGGGCATGTAGTTTCAAAAGAAGGGGTAATGGTAGATCCCCAAAACATTGAAGTGGTTAGGAATTAGGTTCGACCAAGTTCTGTGACTGAAATTAGGAGTTTTGTGGGGCTTGCCAGCTATTATCATCGATTTGTGAAGAATTTTGCTTCCATTGCCACACATCTAACAAGGTTGACAAAAAAGGAGGTACCTTTTGAATGGACTGAAAAATGTGAGGAGAGCTTTCAAAAGCTCAAAACTCTCTTGACCACAACACCTATTCTTGCACTACCGGTGAAAGGTAAAGATTTTGTTGTTTATTGTGATGCTTCACATTCAGGTTTGGGTGCGGTGTTGATGCAGGATAAGAATGTCATAGCTTATGCATTGCGGCAGTTAAAAGTACATGAGTGGAATTACCCGATGCATGATTTGGAGTTGGCAGCGATAGTGTTTGCTCTTAAGATCTAGCGGCATTATCTTTATGGTGTTAAGTGTGAGGTATTTACTGACCATCGTAGTCAACAACATGTATTCACTCAAAAGGATCTGAATTTGAGACAGCGAAGGTGGATGGAGTTACTCAAGGATTATGATGTGACCTTCCAATACCATTCGAATAAGGCTAACGTGGTGGCAGTCGCATTAAGCCAGAAGGCGGTGAGTATGGGTAGTCTAGCTTGCATGAGTGTATCCAAGCGACCTTTGCCTAAGGAAATTCAAAGCTTGGAGTCTAAGTTCATGCAGTTGGGCATCTAAAAAAAGGTAGGTGCTAGCTAGCATTGAGGTTAGGGCCACCTTTATTGATGAGATCAAGGCCAAATAGTTTGAGGATGAGAATTTGAATGAGCTTAGAAATAAGACAGTGGTTGGTAAGACACAAGATATGATTCTTGATGCAGGGGGTGAGCTCAGTTTTAAAGGAAAAATTTGTGTTCCTAGAGTGGGCGACTTGATTCAAATTTTATTGACAGAATCCCATGGTTCGAGGTATTCCATTCATCTGGGTGTGACTAAGTAGTAAGATGTACCGACACCTAAAGCGACTCTATTGGTGATCTGGAATAGAGAAAGATATAGCGGAATTTGTGGCAAACTGTCAAAATTGCCAACAAGTAAAATATGAGCATCAAAGGCCTGCTGGTTTGCTTCAGAAAATGCCAATTCCGAAATGGAAGTGGGAAATAATAGCTATGAATTTCATGGTTGGTCTTCCCGGAAAGTATGATTCAATTTGGGTAGTTGTTGATAGATTGACTAAGTCAACCCATTTTATTCAAGGTAGAACAAACTATAGTGCTCAGCAGTTGGCTAAGGTTTATGTGAAAGAGATAGTGAGGCTGCACGGATTGCCCCTTTCTATCATCTTAGACCATGGTACGCAATTCACATCCAAGTTTTGGGGAAAGTTACATGAGGAGTTAGGTACGTAACTCACTTTTAGCACAACCTTACATTCGCAAACAGACGAGCAGTCGGAGAGGACTATTCAAGTGTTAGAGGACACGTTGAGAGCATATGTGATTGACTTTGGAGGACATTGGGATAAGTTCCTACCATTGTGTGACTTCTCCTATAATAATAGTTACCACTCCAGCATTCATATGGAACTATTTGAGGCAATTTATGGGAGATGATGTAGATCACCCATAGGATGGTTTGAGGATGGAGATGTGAAACTTTTGGGGGTTTACTTGGTGAGGGATGCTCAACATAAAGTAAGAAGCATCCAAGCTAAGCTCTTAGCAACCCAAAGTAGACAGAAAAAGTATGCAGACCATAAGGTAAGAAAACATGGCATTTCAAACTGGTGAGAACATTTTTCTGAAGGTATCACCCAAGAAATGGGTGATGAGATTCGGCAAAAAGGGCAAGCTTAGTCCTCGATATATTGGACCCTTTGAGGTTCTTGACCGTGTAGGGCCAGTGGCATATATGTTGGCTTTACCTCCTAACTTATCGGGAGTTCATCCAGTATTTCATGTGTCCATGTTAAAGAGATATCATAGTGACGGGGATTACATCATAAAATGGGACTAAGTTGTGTTAGACAAAGACCTTCAATATGAGGAAGAACCGATTACAATTCTTGATCGTGATGTTTGAAAGCTGAGGACCAAGGAGATTAAGTACGTGAAAGTTCAACGGAAGCATCTTCTGGTTGAGGAAGCTACTTGGGAAACCGAGAAGGACATGCGAGACAAGTATCCCTAGTTGTTCAACGATTCAGGTACTACTCTACCTTTACTTTAGCCATTTCCTAGTTTGTCACTCGGGGATGAGTGATGGGTAAATTGATATCTATTGCAATGACTTGTTCCCGTCGTTATAGAAAAGCCAACGGGAAAATTTTTTGGGCCGGAAAACTTTTTGTTAGTAACTTGAAATTTCCCAACCTAGTTCAGATTTGGACAAAATCGAAGTCAGTGAGGTCTAGGGAAATTTGGTAACAACTGGGAGATCTAATTATGAATTTGATCACATGAGTAGATAGCTGAGATATTAAGGAACCTATACGACTTTACGGAATCAAATTCGGGCGAGTAGAACTCCCGAAACTTATCTTAGCGCGAACGGGTAGTTTCTCAGTGTCATGGGTTGAAGGTATGTTGTTAAATGGGCATTTGGAACTCAAATTCTGAGGTTCTGTCTCCGGGTAATCCGCTAGGGAGGGATTAATCCCGCTAGGGCGGGACTGGGTCTGCCGTAGCGGGCCAGTCGCGACTTAAGTCAGAAATAAACCCCAAAAATGTTATTATTCTGCAACGTTCGATCTTGAGAGCTAAGGAATAAGCCAAGGATATTTCTTGAAGGTTTTCCACCTCTTCTAGCACCAAAGGTAAGGTTTTTACTTCCCAAATCCATTTTTCTATCCGTAGAACCTAGTTTCTTGGGTAATTATCGATAAAGGAGGGTTTTGATTTGGGAATTATGGTGAAAAAAACCCTAATTTGGGTATGGGGATCAAGGGTTTGGCCTAGGGTTGATATTGTTGATTATAATCCGGGTAATTAGGTCTTGTTTATTGATCCTCGCATTATATTGATTGTTTGTAGACCAAGAACAAGCGGAAAGAATTCGGAAAGGGAAGAATCAAGTTTCTTAGGGGTTCAAGCTTTGTTCAAGGTAGGTGATGGTTGTGATTTCATTTTTGTGTGATGTATGTTAGTAATTGCTTTATTATAATACATGTATGTATGCGAATGTTGCACTATTGATCACACTAATCATATATGAATATGAATGAAAGATTGTATGCCATGAATCAACACTTGATTGTATGATTGTGAGAATATACATTGTGATTATGATTGTGGCTTGTTGAATAGAACATGTGTCATGTTCTGACACACTAACTGGATTGGATGTCACGTACATACATACATATTGGAATGAGTGTCACGATCCGACACACTAACTTTGATTGGGTGTCACGATCCGGCATACTAACAGTTTGGGTATGGGTTCCATCAGAAGACCATTGAATTGGGTTCCATGAGAGGACCATTGACTTGTCATATATGCACATTTTTGAGAATGTGGAATTGTACATTACACCGAAAATGATAACTGGATTTTGCATTAATTATAGATATATGTGTGGGTTGCGGTGTGTAAGTTAATTGAGTATATCTGTTTGTGTAATGAATTGTGAATGGTTAGGTCCAGATTGGAATGTGGTGGGGTGAATCGGGACCAAGGGTCCCGGTGTTATCATTGCTATTTAGAAGGTGGTGACAAATACGTGTACTGTTGTGAAGGATTGGGGTGATGCTATGTCGTCTTTATTAATAGTTAAGTATTACCCAGATAAGGGTTCGTATTGACACGGTTACTAGACTTGATAGGACGTACTAAGGGTCAAGGGTCGAGTGGTGATGTAAAAGAAGTAAGAGTGTGTCGTGAATGGTTGGCACGGTGGTAGTAGTTATATTTGGGATCTCCTTCGAGAGACAAAATGGTTAAGTTATGATCAAGAATGGCCCAGCGAGTAAGGGGTTAGAGTCAAGTATACTAGTATGATTTTAGTATCCGGGTAGGGTAAGGGTAGGATAATATAAAGGTGGAGGAATGAATAGACTTATTACATGTTTTCACTGGTTGATATTTTATATTATGCGGTGGGTATCGGGTTGACCGATGATGCCTACCAGTACATGTGTTTTGTACTGATACTACTCATGCTATGTCTTTTAGACATAGTCTGGATGCAGGATCAGTGATGTCTCATAGGGGAAGATGAATATAATATCCAACAGCTTCTGTGTTTCTTTCCATGTGGTGGGAGCTGTGTCAAGTGTTAATTATGTTATGCCTTAAAATCTTTGTATGTCTTGTACCTGTTTAGATTAAATCCCTCGGTGTTAATTTCTTTACAAGTCTTAACTCAAAATTGTTTTAAACTTTTATTTTATGAAATCTCGTGGAAATTATTTTATCTTAGTTTTCTTAATCTTCCGCATGTTTTTTTTTCACTATTTGGGAACTGAGGGTTCTTCTACTTAGGTGTTAGAGTAGGTGCCCGTACGACCCGGTGGGTTGGGTCATGACAATTGGTGTCAGAGCCTAGGTTACCGGTCTCCCCGTATAAGAGAGAATATGGAGTAAACTCATGCAGATGGGTGTGTTGACGTCCACATCTAATCTTCGAGAATCTATGAAGCACTCTAGAAAGTCATTTCATTTCTTCTCTCCTTTCGTGCGAGTTGTTGCTTGTGGTATGAGTTGAGTCCAATTGGCATCTCCCGATTCCAATTGGTATCTCAGCAAGGCAAACTGAATGTCGTAGTCTTGGCTGACGGGACCCAAGCAAGGTAAATTGGAAATGAGAAGGTTCCAATTGGTATCTGGCCTTAGAGGTTGTACGAGTGCATGGATGATCAATACTGGTCATCTATGGGGTGAACTAACTAATAATTTGAACTTGTCTGTGAGTTATGGCTTAAAAATGTGAAGGTGTGCTTCTTGTTGTCTGAATTAACTGATGATGTGAAAACTATTTTTGCTTGAATGTTATGGTATGATTATGTGCACAGTGTTGCTTGTCTGAATCTTGATATGTGCAATATGCTTGCCCAAGTGTTGGAATTGTGCGAGTTGTGATTGCTTGAGTATCGTGAACTTGTTGTTGGAAAGAAAAATCATGACTAAGTTCGGTGCAAGGGTCTACATAATCTACAAAGCGATTCATAAATGAAATATGTATGTGTCTTGCGATTGACTATTACCGTGTGAGGGTATGGGCATATTCTAGGGATGTGCACATTTGTGGCGTTGAATTAATGAGAATGAGTTTTGGAGTGTATACCATGGAGATTGACTCGGGGTAGACAATGGCTATCCTAGCTATGGGGATTACCCTAAAATGCCTATGCTATAGCTGGGAATCTATGGGAAATTTAGAAAAGAGAAGAACCTCAGAAAATTTATTGGCAGGGGTTCTGTTTCCGTCAGGGCAGCTGGGGCGGGATATTTCCCGCCAAGGCGAGACCACCAGCGCGGGATTTCTCCCACCAGAGTGGGACATGGAGAGACAGAATCTCAGCCCTGTCTCCCCTATTTTCCCTAGTCACATATATAGACCCCGAATCGTATCCAAACTAATCCCTGCAATTTAACTAGTACTCAGCAATAGAACAGTAAGTCATAAACCTTAGCATTTAAATATCGGTTGTGCAAGAAAGCAAAAACCAGCATCCATGTGTCTACAAAAAGTATAGGAAAACAGAAAGGGAAAGGGAATATCGTTCCTTACAAGCCCAAGAGGGGCGAAAATCCAAATCAAGATCCCTGGAACTGGAGGTGTCGTCATCAAAGTCGAGGTCCTCCGGGGGTACTAGGCCATTCATGGCCTCGTCCATGAAAGTAAGTGTTGGAAGTCTCCTCTCTCGACTCGGGGAACCTCCTGTTTGGGGGCAATGCAAGTAAAAATGATCCTCACGGCCTTCCATATCTGGACCATCAGACGATACCTCTCCAGACCCTTCCTTCTCACCTGGCGCAGTTTGCGGCGGAGCATCTCGACCTCAAGAGTAGTGCTGGGTGGGACTGGGGTGGTGCTATCAAAGGAACGTCCCAATCTTCTTCGAACATCCACTAAATCCTCCTCCACTTATGCACCTGAGAGTGGGTGCTGGGACCGGGTGGGAAGGGTGTCGTCGCTTGCACCGTCTTCCCCTCCCTCGTTATCCGCCTCCACAGCTGCTTGACTGCTACTGGCCCTATCCTTCTTCCTTCTCTTGCTCCTGGAGGTGGAATACGGCCTAACTAAAAGAGGATGAAGGGGGGATCCATAGGAAGTACCTCGTCCGTGTCCAAGAGTGGAACTCTTGCCCTCTTGCACATTGAAGTCACTAGCCCCAGTAGGAAGAATGCCTTATTATTTCCCCTATAGAACACCTTCCACTCAGAAATTATTTGCGCGCCCACGTTAACCTCAATACTTTGTATATCACACGCCACCACCAAGGCCTGAGGAAATGTCACGTCGGTACGGTTGCCCGACGGGTGGATCCTCCTAGTAACCAAGAGTAGCCACCTCTTAGCATTTGGTGACCCATTAGCACTGGTGATGCCCTCCGTAGTGGGCCAATAGACCTGATCCCGATGTACAGACTCGATGAGTGTATCCTTGAGCCAGCCCAGATCTATCTCTCTCAGCTTGGCCTCGTACTCAGTGTTGGGAACGTCCGGCACCTCGAGCACATCATTTAGATCGGAAGCATTTAGGGGGATGTCCACTCCTCAGATGTGGATGGTAAGGCTAGGGTCATCCCAGCAGACGATGGAAAGGATAACATAGATCTTTCTCACCCAGGTACAACGTGCATCCGGGGGAGCCTCTGTCAGTGGGGCCCAGCCAAACTCCATGAGACGGGTATAAAAAGCGGCGCCTTCCCCTCTAAACTCTGCAAGGAAAAACCTCTCTTGCAGCAAAACTTGTTGTTCCGATAGTCGTGATGCCATTCCCGACTAGCAGCATCGGGAAACCGGATGAAGGGTAGATTCTCCTCGTTAACACCAGCCATTTAGAGAAGTATTGCAAAAATTAGGAGGGTATATATGTTAGAACTCGATGGGATTAGACAATATCTGGTGTAAGGTAAAAATAAATTTTCTAGCCTTAAATGGACACAGGCTACTGTTTCCCCAGGTCTCGCCACAGCGGGCCAAATCCCGTCAGAACGGGATGATGGTGGCCACTACAATGGGATGAAGACCTCTAGAGCGGCATTCATCTGGGATGAACTCCAGGCACGATTATGGCTCCTCTTCATCCCAAAACTTTCGTTTTCAATAGAATTTCAGCATATCAGAGTTTATTAAGTACCCTAGGACCTAAATATGCAATTGGATTAACAAAATTACCCATAAATAGTACCCAAATTTGAGTTTTACACTAAGGAACTATTCAACTCCCCCCCACCCATTTTGGCACTGATTCGACCATATTTTTGTGAAATTCTTACGCCCAAGACGTTGTGGAGATGTTGGGGACGTAAGGGAAGTGTCCATGCTACGTTTTTCTATCAAACTAGCAACCTAAATTCATTTTTGAATAACTACCCAAAAACCATTTAGTTTCGATCAGTTTCGATCAGTTTGTTGTCATGCAACCATAGTTAAGTAAGTATTGAAGTAAAGAGCGTAAGGAACAAGAAATTTACCTTGATTTTTACGTTCGGGGGAGAGTGATCGAGAGGATTTTGGAGAGTTTTTGAAGTCTAAGGAAAAATGGGAAAAATGTTTCCCTTTTTCCCTCTTTACTGCCTCCGATATCCCACCATAGTGGGATATCCCTCGCCACAGTGGCCCCGCCTCAGCGGGAAGCCTAGCGCTCTGGCAGGCTCAGGCTGTGTGAATGGGATGCAAGTTTTTTTCATGTGTTGCGTCATCTCCCTAACCAGTCCTTTGAGTATAGGACCTTTTGTGTTTTTGATTTGAAAAACCACCATCATCCGTTGTTTCGTAACTAACCGATTCATTAGTTTAGAAACACTCTGAAGAAGGGTGCGTTTTGATCCCTTCGCTAGTCATTCGGGGACGAACGAGTGATAAATTGGTATCTATTGTAAAGACCCGAACCGTTGTTATTTAGGAAACAAAAAACGTCAGGAAAACTGGACTGCCCAGCTCGCCAGAGCGGGCCATACCCCGCTAGGGCGACAACTCTCTATCGGGATAAGTTGGCCCCAAAGCAGGATGGGCGAGACAGAATGTAAATAATGCGAAGTCTGATTTTCTTTTTTTTCCTAAAACACCAAAAAGAGGCGAGCATCACCCTAGAAACCCTCAAAAAGCTTTTCTAAGTTTGGGAAGGAAGGAGAAGGAGATTTCTAGCGTAAGAAGGTTGATGGATTGCGAATTTTTGGTCAAGATCCACCGTCTCGTCATCCGGAAACCATAATTGATCTAAAATCCCTCTGCAAAGGCTTGGCGCCCTGGTAGGCTAGGTTAATTTAATTGAGTAGTTGTAAACCTATAATTCAGTGTGTAGTATAGAGGAATTGATGATATAATTCATGAGTAGACTTTCGTGCACCGAAGAAGAGACAGTTGTACATGTATTTCTAAGTATTATGTCAGACGTATACCGTAGGAGAAAACTCTAGCTCTTGAAATAGGGTTTATGGATGGCTTGATTCCTAATTGCGTGATGTATGTCGATTTCTTGCTTATTGGTATGTATGTGCGAATGCGAAGCATGAAAAGTGGGAACGAATCTAATGAATTGACTATGAACAATGCATGCCATGGAATTAAGTACTTGACTATATGATGTGAGTATTGTACGTTATGGATGTGATTGTACTTGTGTTTTATGCTAATTGGATCGGGTGTCACGTACCAACACACTAATATTGCATTGGATCGGATGTCACGTATCGACATACATATTGGATCAGATTTCATGTACCGACATACATATTGGAACGGGTGTCACGTACCGGAACACTAACATTGCATTAGATCGGATGTCACGTACCGACATACATATTGGAACGAGTGTCACGATCCGACACACTAACAGTCTGGGTATTTGTTCCATGAGAGGACCATTGACTTGTCATAAATGTATATTATTGAGAATGTGGAATTGTACATTGCTCTTGAAATGATAATTGTATTATGCATTAATTATAGATATATGTGTGTGGGTTGCGGTATGTAATTTAATTGAGAATATTTGTTTGTGTAATGAATTATGAATGGTTAGGTCCAGATCGGAATGTGGTGTGGTGATGGGGACCAAGAGTCTCGGTGTTATCATTGCTATTTAGAAGGTGATGAAAAATGTGTGTACTATTATTAAGGATTGGGGTGATGTTATGTCGTCTTTATTAATAGTTAAGTATTACCCGGATGAGGGTTTCTATTGACACGGTTACTAGACTTGATAGAACGTACTAAGGGCTAAGGGTCGAGTGGTGATGTAAAAGAAGTAAGGGTGTGTCATGAATGGTTGGTTGGGTGACAGTAGTTATGTTTGGGATCTCCTTCGAGAGACAGAATGGTTAAGTTGTGATCAAGAATGGACCAGCGAGTAAGGGGTTAGAGTCAAGTATACTAGTATGATTTTAGTATCCGAGCAAGGTAAAGGTAGGAGAATATAAATGTGGAGGAATAAATAGTCTTATTGCATGTTTTCACTGGTTGATTTCTTATATTATACGGTGGGTATCAAGTTGACCGATGATGCCTACCAGTACGTGTGTTTTGCACTGATACTACTCTTGCTATGTCTTTTTGACATAGTCTAGATGCAGGATCAGTGATGTCTCATAGGGGAAGACAAAGATAATCTCCATAAGCTTCTGTGTTTCTTTCCATGTGGTGGGAGCTGTGTCAAGAGTAAATTATGTTATGCCTTGAAATCTTAGTAGCTCATGTACCTATTTAGACAAGATCCCTGGGTGTTAATTTCTTTACAAGTCTTAACTAGAAATGGTTTTAAACTTTTATTTTATGAAATCTCCTAGAAATTGTTTTATCATAGTTTTCTTAATCTTCCGCATGTTGTTTTTTCACTGTTTGGGAACTGAGGGTTCTCCTACTTAGGTATTAGAGTAGGTACCCGCACAGCCCAGTGGGTTGTGTCGTGACATTTATAGGTGCATACTAGTTGTGTATATGTAGTGTTTGCGAAGCTTAGGACATAAGGAACAACTTTAATGAAGAAACTACGGTCATTCGAGCGTTCATTGGAAAGATATGTTAAGGCTAAGCTATGTCCTTCCTTTTAGCACGACTCCTGAAAAATTCCTAAAACGTCAAATGTGATATTTTATTATTCTATAGCTAGAAAGACCTTCTGTGAAAGACACTGGGATCGTAGCTAAATTATTTTCATGATGCTATTATGTTGATATTCCACTCGGTCGGATAAATAAGGTGTTCGACATCTACATGTCATTTATAGGTTTTCTTGACTATATGTCCGTATGTATGAATTATTATTATTCTTTGGGTGGTGTGACTTAAAAATATTATGAGAGACATTTAGTATTTGTAACCAATCATCTTTCTCCGCTAAAGTGTATTTTGAAAAATCTTTAAAGTAACGCGATTTTCAAAACTCTCAAATATAACTTAAATGTTTATACTATTAAAACACTTGATTTTTGAAATATTTTCTTTTATAAGTTATCTAGGAACCAAGTATAGAAACTAAGTAAAGCACCTTAAGCTTTTTATGAACATCTTCAAGGTTATGTTATCTTTCTAAAAGTCGAGTTAAGTTTTCAAGCTTATTCAGAAAAACATATGAGATTCCATGAGACATTTACATGTTATACGAAGTGATTACGGGATTATGAGAACAAGAGTACAAACGGGCCAATATTGGCAACATGATTCTGATAACATATATGCATTATGAATTCATGACATGACATGTTATGCATTCTACTCCCGAGCTATAATAGGGAGATATGCGGCTTATTACCTATATTTATACGTACGAGACACAAATGACCAGAAGTTGGCGAATACAATGTTGGTTAGCTATCGGGAGGCACCACCATTGCTAGAATTTGGTTGGGTATGTCATGCATTTGCATCTATATATGTATTCATGATATACGATTTCACGAGAATATCATACATATATAAATAGTAGGAATTCAAATGTCAGTCATGGAGACTTTTTGACTTTCAGTTTAATGTGGTATTTCTATTACCCTTTTTACAGTAGCTACTTATGATTATACTTTCCGCTTTACATACCAGTATATTTATATTTTCATGACGTCCCATTACCTGGGGACGTTACTTTTTTTTGTTTCTTGCGTGCAGGTCCATGCATGAATTCTGATCAACCCAACCACTAGGATTCAGGTTCAACTATAACTTGGTAAGCTACATCTTATCCTGGTGATATCAAAGAATGTTTAATTTTGTTGTACTTCTTAGGTATAGTTGGGGTCTTGTCCCGATAATGCTTATGTCACTCATAGAGGCTATTGTGGCCAAAATATTTTGGGTCTCTTTTGTAGGTTTCAGTCTTCAACCCATTGACTTGGAATGTGTATGTGTGTGTGTATATATATATATAATATGTGTGTGTGTGTTTGGTTGCGCCCTCATCGGCTAGCTAGTACTTCTTCATTTTGGCTTGTCTACCATTGTTTATATGATTTATTGTTATTCAGGTCATGACCTTAATAGTCAAAGCTTCACATTTCAGATGTTGTGTTGCCCAATCTTTTCATCCCCCAATTTAGTTAGCTAGTATGTTTCAGTGGCTAACTCGATCAAATACGATATCAAGTGTCAATCGTGCCTCCCTATTTTGGGGAGTGACTGATTTTTCCCCTTGACGGGAATGTCTATCCTAAAGGATATATTATTTATTCATCTTGCTTTAACTTGTACTGTTCATACTCTTTCTGTGCGTATATAGAAACTAGTAATACTATTTGATTGAAAGTGATTTGAATTCAACTTGGTTCGATTGATCGCAATTGGGCTCGGCATGACGCCCTGGTCTATGTGAATGAAGAACCCCTACCCCTAGTAATTATTTAAGAATCTCAATCAACAAATCATCACTTTTATTTAGTTGATGTTTGATTGTAGATTTTAGATTTTGTTTTGAGACTCTGTTTTCAAATATCTGTTTGGACAAAGATTTTGAAAATCTATTTTCAAAAGTATTTCAAGTTTCAAAAACTTATGCAAATCCATTTTTAAATTTTTGAAACTTCCACTCACAAAAATGTCAAGTAAAATGTATGTTCAAACACAATTTTTTTAATTAAATAACTGAATTTAGGAGCTCTTTTATTAATTCAATAAGTCTGTACAAAATGTCCCAACGAGCCCAAGAAAGGAAGCAAAAATAGCAGGCCAGTCAAATAATTGAACTTGCCTTTCTATCTTAAATATCTCACTATCCGCTAGAGTTTCTAAATTGAGCTTCCCCTTTTTCCTCTTCAATGTCGTTGCTCTCATTTTTCCTCTTCAATGTCGCTGCTCCCTTTTTTCTCTTCAATGTCACCGTTGGGAGCTGTAACTAACCCCATCTTCCTCCTTCTGATTATATAGATCATCAACGTTTTCCTCCTCTTCATTTCTCCATTATATTTCTCAGCTCTCAGAGGTGGACCTTCACTATTATCTTTCCCTTTTCTTTGTTCCTTATTGATTCTGACTTCTATTTCCTTTTTTTTCAGATATTTTCTATGGTGGATGAAATGGAAACTTAGGTGGTTTCGATAGAGGTAGCTCGTCAAATGTTTGAGCTCGAAAGTCGTTGTAAGTGTTTTCTTCCCTTCATTTTTCTTCTGCTTTCCCATTCTTTTCTTAACTATACCGTTCAAACACAATTACATGTAAGATAGTTGCATTTGCTACTTATGCTGGTAAAGATTATATAAATAGTTTCATCTTTCCTTTTTCTCAAATTTCGTGTATTGATTTATATATTTTGATATGTTACTTTTCTTCGATAGTTGGAATATTGGAAGGGCTCTGTCGACATATACTTTGATTTGATAATCACCTTGCAAATTTCTCAATATTTTTGCGTGAAAAATTAGTGTACATTTTCCTTTGACTTAAATAGTTTGGTGTGATTATCCATTGGAGTATCATATGATTTCCTAGTTTATGTACTTAAAATCTCTTTTAGATGAATCGATCTAATATACTTCTTAGACAGGAAGAACTTGCATTAGTATTTCAATTTCAACTGGAACATTGGTTTGATTCACACTCCATATCTGGAGAAAAATTTATCGTCTGAAAAGAGGAAAAAATGGAGTACTTGTGTAAAGAAATGCATTGAGAAAGAACAAATGTATTCGGGTTTTCGATGTTGAGTAGATGATAAGTCAGTGTTTTACTAATGTTTCTGAAAATTATGACATGTTGGCCTACGGTAATGATGGTTCCACAAAGGAGCTTCTCTGTGTAAATATTTTCTCAGCGGCCTACGCAATTTGAGTCCTCACTGTTCCTTTTCTTATTCTTTACAAGCAAAGAGGCCCACTTGCAACATGTGGGCCTCTTTGCTGGTAAAGATAAGAAAAGAAGTAGTCAGGACCCCGGTTGCACATGCCTCACATAAAATATTTACACAAGAGCGCTTCCCTTGTGGAACCATAATCACCATAGACCAGCAAATCATGCTTTCCAGAGACATCCGTAAAACACTAACTTCTCATCTTTTCAACATCAAAAAGGAAAAACTCGCATTATTACTTCAATTAGAACATGGGCTTGATTCAACAACCATGATCAGATAAAGATTTATCATCCGAAAAATTGGAGTCTTTGTCTAAAGAATTGCGTTGATAAAGGATAGATGTATTTGGGTTATGTTGTGATGCAATGGACTTGTTATACAAAACATTCCTCTGTTCATTCTAACTTACATCAGCTAGCAATTTTATACTACTAGTTTTGGTGTTGGGGATGAATTCTTGGTTCACCATGAGAAGATTTAATGCTAGTTTTTAGAATTTAGATTTCCTTTTTTATTCGTGTTTTTGTATTAAAAAGGTTAGTACCTTGTAATTTAGAATTACTATCTATGTCATTGTTATTTTTTAAAATTATCATTTAGAGAAAACACATAAACTCCCCCCCCCCCTAAACTTGGCAATACAACTTACTTTAGTACTTAAACTACACGTGCGTTTAAATAACCCCCTTAACATATTTGAAG
>JAJOOO010027949.1:0-19520 GCA_029582685.1 Solanum piurae
CCCCAAAAAAAAATTTAAGTTTGTTTTTAAAAAATATTTTCAACTTCAAAATTTCAATTTTTCACCCCTACCCTCGACCCCCTCCCCCCTACCCCCTAAAAAAATTTAAGTTTGTTTTTAAAAAATATTTTCTATTTCAAAAATTATTTTCTACTCTAGTAAAAATAAAAGATATTTCTCAAAAATATTTTTCATTCATAAATCAAACACAAAATCTTTTTCGAAAAATATTTTCTACTCACCAACCAAACATGAGAAAATAAGTCAAAAATCAACTTGTTTCCAGGAAAACATTTTCCTTCATACCAAACACACCCAAAATGTGTTTTCTTTGTTGACCTATGTCCTTTCTTCTTTGAGATCAATAAAATTTTGTTCCTGCTTCCATACAGGCACTTGACGCAGACATTGGCACTTGGATGGAGGATTCGTTTGACCAAGCACTTGTTGAAGAACTACTTGAGAAATAATGCATATTATAAGGTACCTATATTATTCAACAAGATAATTATTTACGAAAGATCCCCTTTTCAGTTCTGTCAAGTTACACTGTTACTTGAATATCCACAACTCATAAGTTTTTTTTCTAGATGTGTTGTTCAGAAAAACCCATGGTCACCCGTGACATTGTGAAAGTTTTAACCACTTGAAATGTTTTGGTCCTGTTGTATTTCTGAGCACCAGCTTGATCAAACAAATGAATTAATCTGAAAAATACATTTGGAAATCCAATTTGACTATTGAAAATTCAACATGGACAAAAGCTTTTGGTACATTTATCATCCATTTTGGTCCTGTTGCAGTCTTTCGTTTGGTTGAATAGTAGGACAGCTTCTGTGTTCATAATCCCTTGTCCGTCATCCTTGATTCAAGAATAACTAATGCTGTAGTTCCTTCACTTTTCAGTAGAAGTTTGATGTCCTGTTCAAATATCTTGCAAATGTAATGTTGAAGGATTGTTTGTAGGTATTTAACATGTCGGGTGTCAGCTTGGATGCTGATCAGAGATTAACTCAAGATCTAGAGAAGCTAACCGCTGACTTGTCTAGTCTGGTAACTGGAATGGTGAAGCCAACTGTTGACATTCTATGGTAAGTTTCTTTTGTGGCTGTTAAGCTAATGTTTTAACAGTATGATTTCTGGTTTTATAGAGGTACTACTGAAATGCAGGTTCACATGGAGAATGAAACTGCTAACTGGCCAGAGGGGAGTCGCTATATTATATGCTTACATGTTATTAGGTTTGGGTTTCCTGAGATCTGTTACTCCTGACTTTGGTGATCTGGCAAGTCGAGAACAACAGCTTGAAGGAACTTTCAGGTTACCTGATGTTTTAGTTACTGCTTATCTTACTGTGTTTGGATAGGCTACTGTTACACCTGAGTATCTGTTGTCAGGTTCATGCATGAAAGGTTGCGAACACATGCTGAATCTGTTGCTTTCTTTGGAGGTGGTGCTCGTGAAAAAGAGGTAGTAATATTTTTTTTGCAACAATATTTTTATCAGCAGTGGGACCTTTCAGAAATAAGATATATAGGTGCGTTTATCTGATATTTGTATACATGCATATACATTGAGGTGGTCGTTTTCCCCTGCAACATGCTAGAGATTTAATGGTATAGTAAATTTCGTTCCTGTTTATGCCTCCTATTTGAAAAAAAAAAAGCGGGTAATAAGCTGGACTGTTTTAAGTTTTTTCATCTCTTTGTATCAATTGCTACGTATTACATCAAGAGCTCGCTGTCCTTTAAGAAGTTAATTGTTGGCCCAAAAGTGGGGCTGAGATGTTACATGTAAGGACGACGTTTGACATGTCTGGATTTATGGGTAATACAAGAAGAATATTTTTTCTATTCAATAGAATTTTTTTCTTTTTACTACAGAAAGTTGCCACAGGCATTGAAGTGTACAAGACATGTATTGGCCTTGGCCTTTGGGTGATATCCAGTATCTATCTTGGAGATTGTAGTAGTACTTTGTTGTTTTTGTTCTAGACTTGCAAAGTCCAAAACAAAAGAATATGCCAAATCTAATCGATGTGACCTTCCAGACATCTTTGTTTTGTCCTAGAAAAAGGTTTTTCCTTCTAAAAGTTTGGTTGATAATCTTTTTCCCTTTTCAAGTAAAATCTAGTGGTCGTTTTGTTGGGTAGTGAGGAGATGTAATCTCTGCATGCAATTCAAAATTTACTAATGCAATGTTTGGTTGTTACTTTTTGCCGGATGGAATATGGAATAAGAATGCGAGTACTTTAGTAATTTAAGGATTAAAAAAACTTAAACGACAAAATGTCCCTCATTATAGTAAACAAAATAAACATTTAAAAAGTAAAGTACATTCAAATTATGATACTTTCTTATCAATAACAATTATGCTTGGAATACTATTTCGTAGTATATCAAACTGCACATTTAACAGGGAGTAATCTCTGCATTACAATCCCTTTATAACTTCCCGTGTTGGTGGGATGTAGCTGGTACTCGATAGAATAGTCGAGATGCGCATGAATCCAATCACCTCTGTTATGTCCAAGAAAATGTGATTCTTATAAAAAATTGAGTACCTATCATGAAGCATATGCATAGATGTCTCAATTCCAGCCAATAATCTTCTCTACTTTTGCTTCTGCATAATTTAAGACTGTATATTGGGATAACTGTATCTTCTGTTATCCCATTGTTTAGCTACTACCTACTCTACATGTAATTCCATGGACAATAGATAGCATCCTAATGAACCTTGAGAAGATATGTTGTCTTAATGGTATGTATAAGCAAAATCTGTATTAAATGGTCTTGAGATGGATAACAAAGGGTAATAGCTTTACTGCCTCCAAATTTTGCATACGTAACAGCCTAAACCAGTCAATTTCCTTCATTACTTGGCCTCTATGTGTAAGCCGTATATCGAAAAAGGTTGTTTTCGTAGATAATTGCATGTCTTTTACTGGCCTTTTCTTGTAATTGGTTGTGGAAAATGCATTTCCATTTCTTTGTTCATATATTTGTCATTCATGCTTATAATTATATTTCTTGGACTGAATATATTTATTTGTATTTTTTCTCGCTTTGCGCCTTTTTTCAATTAAAACTCACTCTTTATCTGTGCTTTGCACTTGAAGCCGTAACTGACCTTAGAGTTTCTTTTTTTTTTTTGCTTTTTTTAACACTGGGTTGAATTAAGTGTAAGATCCTTATTGTTATGGTCAGTCTCATCACTTTTCTTGGTTTACCCAATATTGGCCCCCCATGTTATATTGTTCAAGTTCTAGATGTCCAAATCTAGGCATATAGAGGGGGAGGGGGTGACATTGAGGCAATTAACGGTTGTCTCCTTATATTGTTTTAACTAATCTAGTCACTTAAAACAATATAAGGAGACAACCGTTAATCCTCACCCTAGGAGTTAGCTTTTTGGATTGACTTAGGCATAAGATCTATTCTTTACACTAATTATTAGCCTTAATTTGTTAGTCATTTTTTATTTTCAAAATAATCAACATTTGAATCAAAATGGAGAAATTAGAGATATAGAGACAGGGTTGTCAAAAGCACGCATAGGACCTGAAGCGAGGCTCAAAATGTGTTGAGCACTTGGCCTCGCTTAATGTGTGCTCTAATGTCGTCATTAAAGTTCTAAGGCATACTTTTCTTCATCAATGAGCCTCTTAAGGGGTGGTACTAAACAATTGATATTTCATTTTATCATATTTGTTTTTCTCACTTCCTTTGTTCATATATTTGTCATTCATGTTTATAATTATTTGTCTTGGACTAAACATATATATGTGTATTTGTTTCTCCCTCTACGCCCTTTTTCATTAGCCCACGCTTTATTTGTGCTTAAAACCCCAACGGGTGTTAGACTTTTTTGCGCTTTTTGCTTTTGATAACACTGATCAAACACAGTCAAGGAAAGAAGAATATAAAATTGCAGCAAGAGAGATTAGGAGAGAAAGATGTCACGCCCCGAGCCTACACCTTGAGTGGGACTGACACTCGAGAACCATTGTTGGCCCCAAGCGAACCCTTGGCCTGACTTACTTACTCAGCAGAAGACTTAACTAAACATAACTATACCCTTTAAAAGAAAACTGAAAACTCAAAGATAACTGAGAATGTATTTCTCTGGCCAAAGTGGCAACTCAAGTCTCAACATAATAGAATGAAAATGAAAAAACTAAGAACTAACATCTGACTGTCTATGAACCCTCTAACAACTGAGATGGACGTCGGGACAAGACCTACGACATCCTAATGAACTAAACATAATGAAAGCAATAAAAGGGATCCTCCGGAAGCAAGGAGGCTCACCAACAACTCTGAAGCTCAACTAGAATCAACGATGCGCTGGATGCTGATCATGGTTACCTGTATCTGTACCATAAAAAGATGCAGGCCAAATAGCATCAGTACATTGAATGTACGAGCATGTGAGGGGAATACTAAAATAAGACATAAACATGAAAGGAACTGAAAGAACAAACCTGGTCTCAACTGAACTCAACTGAACTCATTTCAATATAAAGTAGTATAAATAAGTGCATTATAAAGAAAAGCTTTAAAACATGGATATCAACTCTGTGTTTAGAAATACAATAATAACTCTCTTTGTATGCAAAGATACAATATAAACTCTGGATGTATATGAAAATACAAACTCTGTGTATATAATAATACAAAATACTTCTGTGGGAGTTTCTCTAACCGACAACCATTACTTAAGAGCTATTGTGATGATACATCGTTTTGCCTCACGCTGCCAGGGCCGTCCTATACCTTGACGAGGGTATAGAACCTGACTACTAAGTGGATCCACTAGTCTATGCTAAAAAACACTAAGGAATCATCTAAAAAGTATGACTCTTTTCTAGCCATGATGGCTACATGGTTTATGGGAACTGGGAGTTGTCTGAACTCTCCCCTATATTGGTGCTCAATACTACTCCCAAAATATAATACTAGCTCTTATGTTTAAAAACATACTTCTTTCTGTGGTTTGAGATAATTGCTCAAATCTTAGCTCAAAGGCTATCTTGGAAAACAAAGTTTCCTCTCTTGCTTAATTGTGAAAGCATTTACTCTTTACTGAAAAACTAGCTCAAAGGCTCTTTTGGAAATCAAAGTTTCCTTTCTTGTTTAAATGTGAAAACATTTTACTCTTTTGGAATACATAGTCCCCATATATTCTTTTGAAGAAATGAACTTCAATCTTTATTCTTTACTCAACTCAAAACTCAAGTCTTAAAACAAGTTAAAACATTTGTAAAAGACTTTTGGAAAACTGTATGAACTTCTCTTGACTTGACTCTTAACTTTCCTTGAATTGAATTATGGATTCAAGGCTCATGATCTCATGTTATGGATGATTTCATGTTGTTTAGACGTACCTTAGAGTGTAGAAATCAACTAGGAAACATAGGTACGTTTCAAGGGAACTAGTACGGAAAGAAGTGGGAAAAAGTAGAAGACCTGGCGACCCTGGCACCCAGAGGCTGAACTTCAGAACTGTTGGGGCCCACTGGCTGGCGCGGCGCCTCAGAGCCCCAACTACATAACACACTTTCTGGGGCACTCTGAGTGGCGCGGCGCCTCAGCCCCCTCCCCAGGTGTTTGGCGATTTTTCTTGCTCGTTTTTCAACTCTAAACCCTCGAAACTCAATTGGGTCTTTCCCCAAACACTTAGAAGAAGGACCGATCCTTTTGCGCCAATACTGTTGCGAGACTGGTACTTGGCGGCTCACGAGCCTTCGCTCGATCACCGAACCGCCAGTCTTAACTCCTTGAATCAGTCAGAAATTAGTAAGTCCATCAATCTGTAGTGGAATAGTTCGACTACATAATCAAAATATGCAAGAATCTACTCAAAACGACACCTAATTTCATGAATCTAAATCAAGAACTCCTCAACAACTCCAACAATCAAGAACCCAATAGAAACTTCAAACAAATCCATCAAGAACTCAATTTCTAAACCTTCAAGAATCTAAATTCACTGAAATAAATCATGATTGGCACGTGGGTGAACTAACCCAACGCTATGTGATCTCACATACCTCGTAGGGATCAACCCTTGGCGAAATCCTCAAGCAAAACCTCAAGAACGATGAACTTTGGCTCTTTCTCCTCTTTTCTCCTCTTTTGCTCTTTCTCTAAAAACCCTAGTGTGAAACCTTTGAGTGCGTAAACTGACCAAATTCAGTTTAGACTCCTAAGTAATTACCAAAAACGAAATAATTTAATTGGGTAGTGAAAAAACCATAATACCCTTCTAAAATCCGGTTTTGACTTTCCTTATCTAGACAACCCAACTTCAAATGGACATATCTCCCTCATACGAACTTGAAACTGAGTAAACTCGGTGGCGTTGGAACGATAATTCAAATATATTTCCTACGGTATCTTGTAGCACACCTAACTCATCCTGTGTTAGAAGTTATGGTCATTTGAAGTTGACCAAAAACCCATACTTAACATAACTTAACCAATTTTCTAGATTTTTCATTCTTTCCAAAAATGACTCTTTCTAATTCTAGCTCTTTCACTTAGTGAGATGTTACAAAAGAACTATCCCGAGAAATAGGAAAAACGGGAGAGAAAGAGAGAGAGGAGAAGAAGGAAAGCTCCAAAGCAGTAGTAGAATAGGCTTCATTGCAGTAGAGAAGTAGGATTAATAGAAGAAGAATCATTGTAGAAAGATGCTAAAGAGAACAAAGAAGCTTACCTGCTGGGATGGAACTTATTTCTCTTTTTACCGTCTTTTAAAGTCAACACCAAATAAAAGACCTGCTTCTCACTTATAATGCTTTGCACCCGCTGCTTGAAGCTTTGGTCTTCTCCGGAGTTGCATTGCTTCACCCATGAGAAGCAACAACCTCTTGCTTTGCATCTCTCGATTGGTTTAAGCAATGAAATGACCTCTTTTAGTAACACATGTTGTTATTGGAATATTTTTCTTTAGCTCATACTGGTAAGGATTAATAGAAGATTTTTGATTTTGTCATGTCCTTTACTGTTTTCTTGTTTATCCAGTTATCTCTAGCACGATACTGATACATGTTATGCATGACAGATGGTTGAAACAAGGTTTAAAGAACTTCTTCACCACTCTTCGTTGCTTCTTAAGAAGAAGTGGTTATTTGGCATAATAGATGAGTTCATCACAAAGCAGCTTCCTCACAATGTTACTTGGGGATTGAGCCTGTTGTATGCTATGGAGCACAAGGGCGACCGGGCTTTGACTTCAACTCAAGGTGATTCCCAATCAACTATGAATTTGTGTATTTTTATGCTGTTAATATTTTTGTGAAAAATTACCTATTCTTTTTACTGTCCCTTTTTTTTAGGTGAACTCGCTCATGCACTGCGATTTTTAGCATCTGTTGTGTCTCAAAGTTTTTTAGCTTTTGGTGACATTCTTGAGCTACACAAAAAATTTGTTGAGCTTTCTGGTGGTATCAATAGAATTTTTGAGCTGGAAGAGTTTCTAGACGCTGCTCAATATGGTGGGTGTGATTTGACTTTTAATTTTCTCTTGTTTCTGTCACTTCCAACTCTCAAATGCTCTTCTCTGGTTATAAGTTTCAATGACATTTGTGAGAAATATTGGAAAATAATATTATTGAATTGTTGTTGTGTCTACATTATTACATTGAGATCCTATTTATAGACACTAGAATACAATCCTTTACCAAGTAGAATACTATTTACTATTCCTATTCCTATTCTAAATAGGATTGTGTAAACCTATTCCTATTCTAATAGGATTGTATAAACCTATTCCTATTCTAACAACATTTGTGCAACACTTAATGGTTAAGCTCCAAGCATTATGCTGTAAACCTTGATAGGCCCGTTTGAGTCCATTGCAATAGTATTGTAGATGTCATGGTTTTGAGTGTGAAGGAGAGGCGAGCATGAACTTGGTAAAGAAATTGAAGATAGATAAATCCAATGGGAAGGTTTTTCTTTTGTTAAAGCTTATTTGGATGGTTAATGCTAGTGGATATGCGGAAAGCACTTAGTTTTGGTTGATGAATTCTTGGGATGAAAGTGTTCGTCTTGAAGATGCTACAACTAGGTTATGCTAATGAATGACCAGCCAATTTGTTCTGAGGCTTTTGATATAGTGGCGTACATAGTTGCTAGACTACGTAACTTGGATTCCATGGGAACCATCTTTTATAAATAAAAAGAGCTCTTTCTAGCTACACCAGAAATATGTATCTCCAGTAAATTATAATTGTTACCAATCATAATTATTTGTCTGGATATTTTACCAACTTTCTTTTCGTTTTACTTTGAACAACATTCATGTTTCCCAGTTCTTCTATGATCCTCTCTTTCTGTCAACGCCATCTAATTATCTTTTCTTCTTGATTCTTGAGTATAAAATTATAGCATTGCTGAGGATAATCGCTAGCATTGCCAGACAAATTAGAGGGAACAAATGTGCATCTGTAATTATTATATCTAGCACGCAAAGGAACTATGGCTCAAATTCTAGGGTCAATTTTGATTTTGAACGGTTAGAACTTCACATTTACCAGAAATTGTTGGGAATTTCTGCTTATATATATGGGAAATTTGGTACAAAGTAGGTTGACATTTAGCTATAATATTGGCAACAACCTCTCTACCATCACAAGGTAGGGGAAAGGTCTTCGTACACATTACCTTTCCCAGAGCGTACTTGTGGGATTACATTAGGTATGTTTGTTGTATTGGAATAGAAAAATCAAATAGCTGAAGCTAAATTTGTTTCCGATAAAATTCCTGATATCCACCAGTGCTGAATCTGCCTAAAACCATTCAGTTCTAGCATCACAACATAGTGATCTTTCCTTATCAAATTGCTTTTGGCTGGATTTTTTTAATACTAGTCTGCAGATGTTAGTATCATTGTATGGAACTGATATTTCTTGTATGCATGCAGATGTACCTGAAGGTGTTAGTTCATCGCCATCCTCTGAGGATGCAATTTCTTTCTCTGAAGTGGACATCATTACACCAGGACAAAAAATCTTGGCTAGGAAGCTAACATGTGATATAGTGAAGGGGAAAAGCCTTCTTGTAACTGGTTAGTGGTCAGATGACCTCTACTTATACTTAAGTATATCGTGATATTTACTTGCTAATTACTTCCTTTCTGAAGGCCCTAATGGAAGTGGAAAGAGTTCAATCTTCAGAGTCCTTCGTGGTTTATGGCCAGTTGTAAGTGGAAAATTAGTTAAACCATGCCAACCGCTTAACACTGAATTAGGCAGTGGCATCTTCTATGTACCCCAACGACCATATACGTGCTTAGGAACTCTAAGGGATCAAATTATATATCCTCTCTCACATGAAGTGGCTGAGAAAAGGGTACAGGCTATGCGAGAAGGTAAATTTTCTGGCTATAGTACATTCCTTAGTTTTTTTATGAGTTGGCGTGCTTGTAGACTGTTACAATTTGTACTTGAGGTGAGGTAGTTAAAAATCATACAGCTTTCTCAGGAAATAGAGCTTTCTAACGGGGCCCGGTTGTGAGTGATTATTAGATTTACTTTTCCCTATGAAGGGTGATACAGTAATTTATTTTGAATTGGAGTTTCTTTGAACCACTGATAGTACCTATTTTATATTAAAAATGAAAATCCAAGTGCCGAGGGCTATTCCAGGTTTATGAATACAAATTTGTAGTGAGCTTTCCAAAGGGATATAAAGTTATTTCTTTAAAGAGGAAGATTAGAAGATACAGATGTCATACTTAGCTTTACTTTAGCAGTTGAAAAAACTATGGTTGGTAAGTGTTTACGGTCAGAGGTTATATTATCTTGTGCAAAACCTTCTGAAATGGAGATTGTTCTGAACCATCTAAGCTTGTTCGTCATGTTTTTTTTTTTGAATCTGGTGACATTTTGTACTAATTTCAGTACTACCTGGAAAACCATATTTACGAAAAGTAAGAGAATAAAATTTAGACTGAACTTACAATCCTATACAGACCCCAAAACATCTAGGATTGTTACAGTATCATCAGAAAAAGCCTTTGTACACCAAAAGCAGAATAACTATATACAATTAGCTCAACTTACTGCATATTACTACTCCTATTTCCAAAACATGTGGCATTCCTTTCTTTCCATATTGTCCACCAAATACATTGTGGAATAATCTTCCATCTATCCCTATTTCTTGCATCAACTCCAGCTTCCTCCCAGCTGAAAAGAGTGTCATCAAGTACTAGGGTCCATGAGATACCTCTGTTATTGAAAAAAATCTTCCACAGCTGATCAGTTATCGGACAATGTAGAAACAAAAAATATCTTGAACATAGGGGTATCCCCCTCTTTTCCCCTCATTATCAAGGGTAAGAACAACCTCATTGGCTAAGAGCTAAGTGGAGCATGCTCTACTCTGAGGCACTCTGATCTTCCAATTATGCTTCCATGGCCAGTTGGTAATCTGTGGCTCAACCTGATTTAAGATATTATACCCATCCCTCACCTTGTACACTCCTTTGCTATGTCCCTTCCACTATAAGCAGTCCACTCCAATTTTTAATCCTTGAAATGCCTCCAAAAACTTGTAAAATTCAGTCAATATTGGGATCTCCCAATCATTCGAAGGTTTTCCTCTTCGTGAGTCATGACATTGTTTGAAAAATCTGTCTGGGAAGAATACGTTGGTGAGTTACCAGTGAAGTAAGCAACTCTTAAGAAAAGAGTGCAAGGTTTATTTGAAAATATATAATATTCATATGAAGAACAAATCTTATATTATTGTTACAGGCTATGTTGCACAAGCACAAAGACACCAGTATTTCAATGTAGAGTCAAACTGAGACATGGAAACTTTGAGATCTAGGGCCATGACACCATAAATACTATCTTATATGAAGTTAAATTTACCTAGCACATAATTATAACAAATTAATTCATCAATTTAGCCAGCATTACTCTCTTTTTTTTTGGCTTGGTTGGTCATAAGCTGCATAATCGCAAGAGAAATTTCCAAAGTAAACGAAAAGCCAAATATAACATGACTAAGATAGTCAATGTAAACATGTTGACCCATGCATAAGGTGGGACCCTTTGCCTTCAGCTTTTTTTGGGTTTCAATTGAGTGGTAGTATGATCATCTTTACTAAGTCATGCATTTTGATGCGGGGACTTAAATGTTATTCTTGAACTCCAAATTCATTCAATTGGGCTGCAAAGTTTGGTATGTCTGTCATTCTGTTGTCCTTTTAGGAGTTCAAGTCCTGAAGGCTCTAGTCCAAAAATAAGAAGTTTTGAACAGAATCACCAAAATATCTAAGGATGGCATGCAACTCATCTTTAACAGGGACATAAATCATGACTATTTTGACATAAGCTTCTGGTATCAGGCCATATATCTGGCGCTCTGCTTTATAGATAATGCAAATAATAAAAAGTTGATCAACAGAAAGGTGAGAGAGACAAAAAGCACAAATTTCTGTAAAACATATTCCCGTATCAGTAAGAATTTTAATATTTGGCAAATCTTTTATGATGTCTGTTTAATGGCTTTTGCTAGTGTTCAAGTAGTCATGATTTAGCAGTCACAGGTGTTGATGCCAACATAATTGTCCTCTCAGTGACTTATCTTTTGAATACCAGGTCTGAGACATCTAGGGTCTTCTAACATTTTGGATTCTCATCTGCAATCAATTCTCGAGGATGTTAAATTAGTCTACCTTTTAGAAAGAGAAGGTGGCTGGGATGCCAACCAGAACTGGGAGGACATCCTATCTCTTGGAGAACAACAACGATTAGGAATGGTGAGCTCAAAAAGTGCTGATTGTTTCTTGACCCAAAAACTTTGTTTAGAAATGTAATCCATATTTTGTTTCTTCTCTGCTAACTGATTTGGCATTTCTACAAGGCACGCTTATTTTTTCACAAGCCACGGTTTGGAATCCTTGACGAATGTACAAAGTAAGTAAACAAGCTCAGATCTCAGTGTGTTCCAATTAGTATACGGAAGCTTTTCTATGGCCTCGTATACCTGACCCTGCTATTTCCTCTTCTATTTGCAGTGCTACTAGTGTTGATGTTGAAGAACACCTTTATAGGCTTGCTAAGGATGCTGGCATTACTGTTGTTACATCCTCACAGGTTTGCATCCATGTCTCATATTGTCATCGGCATTTCTTATGGCCATCAACCCATCTCTAATCCAACTTTTTTCTTGCTATGTTTTTCCTCAGCGCCCTGCTTTAATACCTTTCCATTCTGTGGAATTACGGTTGATTGATGGTGAAGGCAAGTGGCAGCTGCGTTCAATTAAGATGGATGAGGAGGGGGAAGGCGAACCAAATGAATATACACAACAATTGTGACTACGATGATGTATTCCAATGTTGTGAAAACGTTCAGAGGCAAATAATTAATGAATTATGAATGTAATACATTGCAGTTAGATTGAGGGTAGGAAACTATATAGTTAGGGTATACAAAAACTATTTAAGTTGTTTCTTGTAATATTTCATGTAGTTAACTGTGTATAGCGCCTTGTTCCCGTCGTTGTAAAAGGTTTAGGCATAATCTTTCCGGTCAGCCCCCCGTGAATAAAAATGGCAGGTAGAACTGAGGCTGACAGATTAATTTACTTATATTATCTTCTACATAATGTATTATGATGATATTTTTTCTGTTTAGATATACCAAAAATTTAATGGAGTACCTTTTTTTGCCCCCTCATTTAGATTATAGGTCACACAAGGGAAAAGTTGTTTAAAAAGAGAGCACTGTTAGGTTTTCTTCTCTTTTTTTTCGAAAGAGAAATGTGTTGTCTGCAATACACAAAAAGTCGAATGTAAAAATCCAGAAGGATCAATAAAAGATCGGAACAAGGTCAAAATTGCCTTTGAACTATGTGAATAAGATTACTTATATCCTCTGATGTAACATGCTACATGATACTAATTTCACCACCTAAGCTTGCCTATTAGGATATCCACTAAATTTTGACCCAATTTATAATTCAAATCCTAACACATTTTTGCAAAACCCGACCTTAATTAAGAGGCAAACTGTATCTCTCTCTCAAATCTTCTTCTCTCTTTTTAGTGGGTCGGGTTTAATAAGAATAGGTTATAGTTTGAATTATAAATTGGGTCAAAATTTAGTGGGTATCCTAGTTGACAAGCCTAGGTGGCGGAATTAGTGTCATGTGGCGTGCCACATCACTGCTGTTAACTCTTCAGGGTATTTGTGGTCTCTTAAGATAACGGTAGGGGTATTTTTTATCTCAAAATATAAAAGAAGGTATAAATAGTCTATTTCACATAGTTCGGAGAAAATTTTGTCTCTTTTCCCAAAAAAGAATAACTTTCACCTTGATTTGATGGTTGTCACCCGTTGGATTGTATTGTTAGTCTAAATACATTGTTTGTTTAGATTGTTACTTAAATTTTACTGTATCATATTAAATCCATCGTTAGGTAACAACAAAAAGACTCATTTTGTGTAACGATCAATTTGGTCTGATCGCATCATTACCTTAATATTTTTTCTTCTCAATTTACCCCTACTTTTTCATAATAGCTCTATCCCGTACCCTATAATTTTTGTAGATTTATCATTCAAATTATAAATATGTGACATTGGAGAACGATATCTGACCAAAAATAGAGAAAAAGGATTGGACCATTTTGGATCGGGGTAATTGAACCCGACGTGAATCGAACACGCAACCTTCTGATCTGGAGTCAGACGCGCTACCATTGCGCCACGGATCCTTGTTGTCTACTCTTCTCACGCTTATTTATATCTTGTCATTCTATACTTTGATAATTATTTGTCCCCTAGAGTTTCGCACATATGTAAAACAAGATTAAATTACTCAAACAATTTCATAAATATGTTTTAGTTATTTTTTTGGGATAAGGGTCTTAAAAATATCTCAACTTTGGTCGGATTTGCTGTTGCGATACTAAACTTTCATGAGGACCTATTACCTCCCTAGACTGTTTAATACCGTATTTTAAACATATATATTTGCCCACGTGGACATAAAAAATAATGCAAAATTATAAATAGTAATGTGTCCACTTGGGCACATATATACCTTTAAAATACACTATTAATAGCTCATGGGGTAAAAAATACGGTATTAAATAGTGTAGGGAGGTGATAGGTCCTTATGAAAGTTTAGTATCGCAACAGCAAATCCGACCAAAGTTGAGGTATTTTTCAGACCCTTATTCCTATTTTTTAAAACAAAAAATTATAACATTCTACGGGATGATTTATTAATGGTAAATAGTATCAAAATTGACTATATATTATTTGAAATTAAGCAATTTTATTCTCATTTAACTCTTGGTTTCATATTATTACCTGACCATTACAAGAGAGTCGGATAAGTTGAAACATTCAACAACGTCATGCCAACAACTAAGCTAAACTATTGTCGGTGAATTTGATATAAGTGATTTTACGCTTAACATTAGCTCTCTTTTTTGAGCGATAAATTTGAAAAAAAATAATTCTAGAAGAATTAGGACAGATAAAGTCCACTCATTTCATGTTGAAACTTCATTAAGATAAGACTAAATATAACACTATTTACTTGCCATGTAACAAAGGATAATATTGAACCATTTCAATTAGTACATACTTAAATTTGGACCTTTTCTAATTTATAATAGGATTCCTATTTATTCAACTATTTGACATTTTTTCATTTTTGTTTTCTTAAACATTATTTCTTCTTGTAATGGGAATTGAATTGAATGTATAAAGAAAGTTGGAACTTATATATGCCTTATGGTGTGGATATAATATAGTAATTCATAAGATGGGATGTTGACAGATCTTATAAATGGAGAATGAGGACACAATATTAAATATGAAGTAAATTATTTATTTTTCAGTGGATGAACAGTCAAATTGTCAATTTTCATATGGTCCTTTTTTTTTTAAAATTGTTTAAAAAATCAATTCCATCAACTTATTGATTAATTTATGGAGATTTTCACTTTTAACTTCTTTTTATCCTTTAAATTATGGAGAGGTGATCTGCAAAATCTTATAAGATAATTCTGAAGTGCTTAAGAAAATGACCTTGACTATAAAAATGAGTTTTTTTTTCATCCGTTATTCAAAGTACACATTGGATCCTCGACTAAAGTCAGATCGCGCGCAGCAGGACTCATTCGGGATGACACTTCCAACATAATTTTCTCCATAACCAAGGTTCGAACTCGAGATCTATAATTAAGGGTGAAACAGTCCACCTTTGCATTGGTGTACAAAAATGAGTTACACGATTGTTGTGGTGCCTAATTAATTGCTAAGTATTTGTGGGCAACATTATTTTGGAGATTAAGTTGACAAACAGGATAAGCATTAAGGCTAATTAATTAATGTATCTTTTTCCACTTTATTTTTACGGCTGTTAATTGTCATATACTATAATCTTTCTTTGTTGAGTCCAAAGGGTTTGGATTGCTACATTGATTTCCTATTTATTATTTGATCCGTTCACTTTTAATTGTCATAGTTTCTTTTTTAGAGTTAAATTATAGGAATTTGACTAACACTGTACGATGTATATTTTCATCATATTGATATATAAAAAATTGCAATTTATAGTATATTTCATATAGTTTTTGAATTACTAATTTTTTTGTTTAAAATATCGAATTAATATAATCTAATTTAACTTTGAAAATTAGTCAAATTAATTTTCGAAAAGCGCAACATGACAAATAAAACTGGACGGAGGGAGTAATATTCAACTTAATTTAACAGGGAGACTATTAGCTTTTCGTCTAAGTGATTCTTCGTAACAACCGAAGGACCTTATGAGACAAAAAGAGATTGATCGAATGATAAACACTCTTCATTTTAATTTGATGTTTTTTTTTTGGCTGTGAAAATAATTTTTAAGGACCTTATGTAAATTGAATAGAAGAAATAACATCTTTAATTTTTTTGTGTATAAAAATGAAAATATCTTATATATTTAAAATCTCTTAATTATAAAATGACACAAAACTAAAAATATCAAATCTCACCCTCTTGTCTAGTAAATGAGTGCTAAGCAATTGTAGTTACTTAATAAGAAATGAATTTACAAAGTCCACTATCCAATATCCCTTTAAGATAGTAAGTTCAACCATTTGTTAAATTTATATTTTTGTTCCTATGTCTCTATAGTTTGCTTTCTCATTGATGTCAAAACAAATCTTAAGGATTGTTTTTAGCCATGCATTTTCTTATGACATAAGTGTTTTTGGATGAAGTGGACTTAATATATGCTATTTATTTAACGGATTAATATTAGATTTAATCTACTTGGCAACTAGTTGATTTTTCTTAACACAATGGATATGTGTAAATTAAAATAATTATGTGCATCTAAATGTAAGTTGGGAAGGAGTCAGAATCTTATCAATGGTTCTATGATATTGTTTGGGATATTCTTAATATTGTTTAAGTATTTTAATGAATACCCCATTAATAAGTATACACTTGTTTATGCCACATTTGGGCTCGTTGATTTGAATTTGAAATTGGAATTTTAATTTTATTTGGTCAAATTTCATTTCAATTTTAGAAGTTGTATTTTTCTTGTAGATATGAAAATCACACAACTCGTGAAAATTATAAAAAAAAAATCATCTCTTATAATCTTATTAAATGAGCAAATCATATATAGTTAAAAAACAAGCAAGGTAACAAACTATCAACGTTTCTATTATAAATAGATGTTTGACACATGTGTTAGAGTACATAGATCATATACGCAGTGGAAGCATAATTTAGGATTACAAATTACATAATAACAAATAATATAAATAAATAAAAAATGAAATTCATAATTCACTAACTTGTTGAAGGTTTTGCAGTACTCGTTTAAGCTTGATGAATCCAGAATTTCGATCTTCTACTACTTCCTCACTAATTCTTTTCCAACCAGTAGTTTGTGTCTGCAAATCTTTTCAAAAAAAAGGATTGATCCTCCTTTTTGCTCCAACCAGCCCTTTTATCCCCACACTTCTACTAAAGAGGGGAAGGGATAAGCTTTTCAAACGTCCCAACAATTTGGAATCATTAAGCCATAAAAGGCAATCAACAACAAATAAAATCAAACGTTTTTATTCTTTTTCATAAAGACAACATTAAAGCAATATTAGATAATAAAATTTCTTTTAAGACCAGTTAAATAAAATATTTAAACTCAATAATTCATTCTTTACAAAAGACTAGTAAATGTTAATTCTTCTTACGGAACACTTCTTTTCTTCTTTACATAACTGGTTAATTAATCAGACACAGTAGGAACCGTAGACTTATTAACTGAGGCTCCAATTACAATATTAAGTCGCAAAATAATGAATTAATCATTGTAATAAATTACAAATTATTCCACTAAAATTTGTAATTGCACTCCTAGATTTAATTTCGAAATCTACCATTACATCTTATTTAACTGCCCATGTTAGAATTACTGACACCAATCAATTGAATTAAATTTTCTGAATAATTTAATTTATTGACTAATTTAATCCTTTATTATTATACTTAACTTATTCCACATGACGGATATAAAATCCACATGTAGGGTTTTCACGTGTAAATTTATAAGTATCCATAAAAGGGTGTCTTAGCTTCTATCTCAAGTCTGAGACATGGTTCTATCAACTAATTACTATTTTACTAATGTGATTTGTCATTACCCAATCTATTAGGAATATATTGACTTATAATTGAGTCTCACCTTTTAATAGATTAAAATAATAAATCAAACTACATCGATCATAATGATTATATCAAGACTAAGAGTATAAGTACACGTCATGAACTAGAGAAGTTGTTTATAAATATTCAGAACATAAACGAACATCTTTAATTGGTCCGTTCAATACACACAAAATATACTAGCACAAGAAGTTGGAATTTAACCATTCTCATAATTAAGATCGAATTATATTTAATCTTGCACTACAATCATCAAGATGTTTGTCCAACTTCATCTTTGATTGTGAACATCTAATTTATAACTTATAAGAATCGACGATTTTAGTCTTTCGTGTATGAGTTAAATAACTACATACGTAAAAATCGTCTACTATATAAGTAATAGAAACACATATTAACACAATGATCTATTTAAATAAAGACTTTATTATATTAGCTAAAAAATATAACCTTTACAAGAGATTAAATAACCCTTACTATAACTCAACCACATGGTTAATAGTATATCCCATCAATATCCTATTTAGACCAATAACCATGCATTCACAACTTTAACACCCATTTCTTCTACATGCTTATCAAATGCCTTTTGAGGTAAGCCTTTAGTAAATGGATCCACCAAATTGTTCTTTGATTCAATCTCCAAAACTCTCACATCACCCGTTTGAGTTATGTCACGAATCAAGTGTTATTTCCTCTCAATATGGTTACTCCTCTTATGGCTTTGTGGTTCTTTCTAATTGACTACTGCACCACTGTTGTCACAGTACAGTGTGATTGGTGGTTCAACAGACACTACAACAAATTCGATTATCAGGGACAAATAATTTCGTCATTTATAAATTATATTTCATCACTAAAAATATTGTGAGATGAAAAATAATTCGTCAATCAATCGTCACTAAATGTGTGTCGCTAAAAGTATACAAAGACGATTTAGTGCTTCATCGCTAAAAGTATTATATTAACTACAAAAAGAAAAATTGTCCCCAAATGCTTAAGAATTTGTGACAAATTTATTTGTCGTAAAAAGTATATTTGTTTGTAGTTAATAGTATGCTTTGTCACTAAAAAAGTTATTACTACCGACAAAATTATATCGTCGCTAATTATTTTAATTCAATCAGTGACGACATCAATTGTCTCTAAAGTTATATGTATTCCGTAGTTGAACAAAATCTTATTTCGTCACTAATGACTATATTTTATACACAAAAAAATATTTTATTCTTAAATGTATTAATTGGGGATAAATTTATTATTATAATAAATGGTAATTTTCCTATTATTTATCTCCCATCTCAATTTGTTTAACCCATCCCACATTATGCTTTCTTGGGGACTCGAACTCACAACCTTAAAGTTGAAAGTGAGGAGTGCTTACCATCCGATCAAGTACTCTCTCTTGTCTCTCATTTTTATTTTATTTTTAACTTCATTCACTTCTTTCAAATTTAACTTCTGTAGAAATAATATATTATATGATTATTTATACACATACACAAATGAATAAAATTTACCACCCACAATTCATTCAAATGTATATTATATTTTAATTAAATTGTATATTTTTCAAAATATCTTTAAATATATTCAGTAAGATTCTGTCATTTTATTTATTTATTTTGATAAATTTTAAAAATTATTCAGTACAATTATAAATTTATAAAAAGTTAAACTTTCGATCTTATTTAAAAAATTGAATTATCGGTTCAATTCGATCAGTAAATCAATTGTTTTGAAAAAAACATCGATACCCATAACTATAGTACTTCATCATAATATATTTGAAATCCTAGTTGGT
>JAJOOO010027950.1:0-12510 GCA_029582685.1 Solanum piurae
GAGGATTGCAGCCATAAGATAATTCATTTGGACATCAAACCACAAAACATCCTTCTAGATCAGTATTTCAATGCTAAGATATCAGATTTTGGGTTGTCGAAGCTAATTGAGAAAGACAAAAGCAAAGTTGTGACTAGGATGAGAGGAACACGGGGTTATTTAGCCCCTGAATGGTTGAGCTCGGTAATCACTGAGAAAGTTGATGTATATGCTTTTGGAATTGTCCTCTTGGAAATTCTCTGTGGGCGAAAGAATTTGGATTGGTCCCAAGCTGATGAAGAAGATGTACATTTGCTAAGTGTCTTTAGGAGAAAAGCTGAACAAGAGAAGCTCATCGATATGGTTGACAAAAATGAGGATATGCAGCTCCACAGGGAAGCAGTGACAGAAATGATGAGCCTTGCTGCATGGTGTCTACAGGGAGATTTTTCCAAGAGGCCTTCCATGCCATTGGTGGTTAAGGCATTGGAAGGTTTGGTGACTGTTGAAACCAACTTTAATTATGATTTCACACATGTACCTGAGGTTGGGGCAGGCAATCAAGAGAGGGAAGTCATTATCAGTTCAAAATTTCCTTCAATTTTATCGGGACCAAGGTAGACAATATTCTTAAGATTTTGTCTTTGAAGGAACCAACATATGGTTGCGTAATGTCAAATATCGCAACATTTTCAATTCTAGCATAACTTTTTTACAGTGTATAAGATTATAATTCATGAAATGTAATGTTCAGTAACTTCTATATTAAATTTTTGAGCTTCATGTTTACTATCATGTAGAGGCTTCTCAATTCATGTGTGAATATAAGTATGCTTTATGCTTTATTGTGTTATGCTATCGGAAAAGGCCATTTTCTTGATTTTTCATGAGATATCCCATGTAAGGCTGTGTATTATGTATGATAATATAATTTGGTTAGCTTGGGTTTCTCTTTATCCAATCTTAGCACATTCAATTTTCCAAAAGCTTCCGTGCTGTCATTTCTGTTGAGTTGTAAGTTGTAACACTCTTTCCAGCAATCATTTTCCAAATCCACATTTTAATTTGTTGGGTTCATATTTTAAGTTTCTACCACTGAACTCATTATATTTTAGTAGTTAAAAGTTTACACAAACCAGATGAACTATTAGTGGATCTTTAGTTACTAACAATTAATTTGGAATTATTGGGCACTTTCCTCTTCATTCAGATTCAGGTCAAGTCTTGTACTGAATGGGATGTACCATCAATTCCAAAGTCCAAGTCAATACAGAGAGGGGCCTCAAACAAACTTCTTCAATGTGCTATCTTTTTCCAAACTTTAATTGACTATGGGTGTGTTCACATGTCCGGTAGGAAGAAAACTATCTTTCCACTAACGGGACTATATTGACCATTTCCAAGTTACAATTTCGTTATTGTTCAACCTTGCAGACAAATCAAGGTTACTACAACTTTCATTTACTTCGTGTTATGCTTCTGATCCTCACTCCTCAGTATTTGAAAACTGAAGGATCTACGTGCTGGATTTGATCATTTTAATGTAGGCAAGTACATCGTTATGTGTGTTAAACTATTTAGTAAAAATTTATGTTTAGAATTATTCTTCAGAACCTATATACACTCCCTTGTAATGTGATTATGAAAGAGTGGAGTTATTTTAATGATATGAAATGAGATCAATGTTTATCTCGTTCCCTCTTCCATTATCAAGGGCCCGCCTTAGATATTTCTAACAAGACTTGTTTTTTTCCCTTAATCAATGAATAGTGACTTAATTTCACTATTTCGGAACTTTCCTCCTCATTAACTATGAGTTTTCCATAAAGAACCATTCCCAAATTCCAACTCAATAATTGTTCAACCATATTAATATACAATGACTTTCAATCAGGCAGATCTTATCTTCCTGTTGGTTAAGTAAGAAGTATGATTTGGAAAATATTTTCCTTTTGACTTGACGCATAAATGATTTGCAAAATTGGGTATAACTGAATTCCGCGCATCTCAAAAATATTCTTAACTGCAACATTATGAACTACTGGAAGATGCTAAGCTATATGTAAAATACAGTTTGGTTCCGAAGCTCTATCTTTCCACTGATGGGACCATTTTAACCATTTCTAAGTTTCAATCCAAATTTCAATTAAAGGACCTTTAAAAAGTATTACTATCATACTAAGCAGATTGAAAAGAAAAATATAAGAATTTTTTAAAGAAAAATAATTAAAAATTACAAGATAGTGCATGAAGCTCAAAAAACTAAGGGATAAGGTAGAAGTATCCCTAGACTATGACCGGAATTTCAGAGACATACCTAAACTTTACTAGGGTCCTATTACCCCTTAAACTAATTTAAAAGGGAATAAATATACCACAAACGCTAACATGGCATAGAGAGTGCACACACTCTTTTTTTTTTTTATTCAATTTCCCAGTAGAGCCTGGGAGTACACACTCTCTTAAACGCAAGTGATGAGTGACAAATCGGACACATATTATTTTTTGATTGGTAACTTTATAATTAGTTAGTACACATTTTTATTGATATTAAAACTTATATATATTTAATTATTTTTATTTCTTACTTTTTAAAATATTTATTTTAATTTCTTTTCACTTTAAACTTTTTTTAATCAATTTATTATCTTTTCACTTCTAATTATTTTTAAAAAATTATGTGTATTTAAAAATAAAAAAAAAGTGTCCTTTAATTTTAATGTTTTAATTTTTTTAGGTTTTATTTGATTTTCTTCACTTATTTTGATATCCATTCAAAATTAACTTATTTTAAATACAACACATTTGGAATTAAATTTGAAATCAAATCAAAATGAAAGACAAAGAAAAAATAAAAATCTATAGAAAAATAAAAGAGAAAAAACAACGAATGTAGGTAAAAAAAAAAAGCTTCGTTACATGGTAAAAAATGTGTATTAACTTAATTTAAATAAAAGATAAAGAAAATAAGAATATTTTTTAAAAATTTAATTTTTTGTAATTTTTTTTTAAAATATTTTTTTTACTTTTAAAAAAAACAAAATTTAATTAAAAAAATATTTACACACGTGGCGGGCGAGTGTGTACAAACACAACTAACTTGGGTGGTTGAAGGTGTCACATCAATACAAAAGGTGCACAAAAATACGAAAAAAATGAGTTCAGGTGTAATAGGACCTTAGAAAAAATGAGTTCAGGGGTAATAGGACCTTTGTTAAGTTTAGGTGTGTCTCTGAGATTTCGATCATAGTCTAGGGGTACTTATGTCTTATCCCAAAAACTAATGCAAAGTTACTAATATTACATTCATGAAATTACACTAGAATTGGAAATATTGCAATAGTTGACATGTGTTCTTTTCAAGACTAAATTGCTCAAGCATATTGTTTACCTTGGTCCAGATAAAACTGAAGGAATTTTTGGACTAAATTTCTCAAGTATATATTTTTTTGTTTCTGTACTTGGCAGAGCATCTGGCCCTCAAGAACTCCCGACAGCTATGAGAAGTATCCGGTTCATGATGTTCTTGTGAGTCTTGACCTTAATTTTTCTTAAATCCATAAATATTGAACTCATGTGTTTGAGTTACTTGTTGTTGACACCCAATTTTGGACCTCCACAATATATATTAACCATCGAGCTTCTTAGATTTCAAACGATTTAAAATATTAGTCTTATAAAATTCAAAAAAAAAAAGAAGAAGAGGGTTTGCAAGTTATTTCAAGTAGTTGTCACTTTTTATTTTTTTATATATATATTTTTTTTAATAATATACATGTTTTATATAATTTGTATATAATTAGTATAGTTTATGAATTTTCAAAAAAATCGTATCAAAAAGATTTTAGTTTTGCGTAAATAGTTGGTTAATTGGTTTAGTTAATTAATACTTATATTTTTGAGTTATTAGTTTATAATTAAGTTAATTATTTTATTTCGTTAAGATTAAGAAGCTCGTAAATTAATTATATTAATTCATCATATTTAAATTCTAGCCGAATTCACTAAATTAACTCAATTCGACTAACTTCTTAAATTCCTTTGACCATAATTGCAATTCACTTTGGGCCAATTCCTTTCACCAGCCCACTTCTCAAACAAAACAAACCCAGAACCTTAATTTCAATGCCATCAGCAGCCCACAATACTATACCCAATACATTCAACAACTCCAAACAGCATACAGCAAACCAAAATCAGCCGACCCCATCCCCTTTCCCTTCCAATTCCAACGAAAAATCATCACAACAACAGTCCAAACGCGTGGACACACACATCAGCAACAGAAAGCAACGCGAGCTCCAGCAGCAATGCGTGTCGTCTGCTCCCATCCCTCTCGAACAGTACAGTAGCAGCAGCACGCGGCTGTCCCATTCCCTCTTTCGGAATGGGATGAAACTTGATAGAAAAAGGGTGTTGTCCTAAATTGGTGAAAGGGTTTGGAATTTGAAATTCGAATGGGATCCCATTTTCTTTCACTAGTTTTCCCCCCATGAATTTGGATTTCATTCTCCCCTATTTAAACCCCCTGAGTTTTTTTTTCATAAAAAGAGAGAGAGGGAGCTGGAAAAAGAAAGAGTTTTATAAAAAACAGGGAACAAAACTCCAAAAATTAGAGGCAAAGTAGTCGAGAGAACAGAGAAAGGAACATAAATATATAGCCTACATTTTGATAGTTTCATTCGAAGATAGCGAAGCGGAGCAAAGAGGGTCCTCTTTGTTCATTGCTCGCCGAAGTTCATCGTATTTTGTGGTTGTGGAAAGCTCTTCACCTCGAGTTCCCAGTCGCTGCCCTCGTAAAGGTAAAAACTTGTTTCTCTTCTTACCGTTCTGTTAACTTCAGGTGCACCTAGATTATTGTGTCTTAAGTTATGTGTGGTATTTTAAGTTTTTCTCATCGAGCTTTGTAATTGTTTTTCTCATGTTGTGATTATAGGATGAGTGTGTGTTGCCACTTACTTCTTATTTTCGCATACGAGTTCGCAATTCTCTTTCTTAAATGTGTTATGTTTCTTTCATATTGCTAACTTTCCCTTGCTGTTTAAGAACCTGGAAAGGTTGATTTTTAGGAATTATTGTTTGATTGTTGTAATAGGATTTGGTATCGTGGATTCATATCAATGTTAGCCTAATCTCATGTTATGGATAGATTTAGTTGAGTTCTTGTTCTAACTGGCTTAGAATGCATTCAGTTTCAATAATAAATAAATTTGGTTCGGTTCGTGTCGAAGATGATTTCCCTGACTAAAGTTGTTACTATCCTTATTTTCTAACCTGCATAACTGTATTTTGTTGAAATTTCGAACTGCTACACTTGTATTAGTTAAGTCGTGGTCACTACGCATACGCATTAATAACTTGTATTCAACGCCATATGTTTTTTTACTCTTTTACTCTAAGCTAAGCATAGCTAGTTGAACTCATTTCTGTGTCTTTGCTACTCCTCGTCCTAAAACTATTTCATTTGAATGCTGCTAAACTCGTTTACTGATATCCATATGCTATTATGACTTATGATTTATCCACTCTTATTGTTAATGAATAATCTTTGCCAGTGTGCATCCTCTACTTGTCAAATGCTTGCCATGTGCATAAAGTTGTGTCCTATTTGTTAATTCCATATTTATTTTCCTTCTTTATATCTGTTGAAGTGATTTTTTTTAAAAAAAAATTATTATTATTAAAAGATAAAATAAGATAAATTGGTGGTCTATTTAATATTAATTACGTGAATTACCACTTAGTTTCTTTGGTGATTTGAATATTATGCTAAGTTTTTTTTTTTTTTTTTTTTTTTCTAGATTTTGTCCAATTCTAATTCTTCTTCTTTTACTTTTGTTTGATTTATGTGATGTTGGCGGAGTCCAAGTCGGACCCAACTCCTATCTCTTGCATTCTCCTTCTTATCGAGTCAACCTCGCAATTGAAACCATGTGGAGTTCGAAAAGAGAATATATGTAGTAAGGGAAGTTGATATACAGGTGTTCGGAGCAAGTTAAAAGGGCTGGATACACTCAGTATACAACGATATACATCAATCGTATACGCTGAGTATTGCATTGAAATGGGCCCAAAAGGCCTCCAAATTTCAGCCTTGTATTTTTGTTATTGTTGGGCCTAAGCCCTTTTTCATTTTTGTATTATTATATTGTTAGATTCTAGGACAGGTGTAATTAGGCCTAAGGCCCGATAAAGATTAGTCTAGGACAGGTATTAAGTATTGGGCCTTTGGACCTAAAACTGAAATGAGACCCAAGTACTGGCCCAGGCGGACAGAAAGCCAGACTTGGGTCCAAATCTCTCTCTCCTTATTACTCATGTTTTATGTTTGCTTAATTGCCATTATTTGCTTATTTGCTAGTTAATTCTAAAGGTTGTTCCCTAAATCAATTCCCCGAAAGATAATCACTTTAAATCGATTTACTTATATTTTCCTAAAAATTTAAAAGGTATTTGTTTTCTTTCTTAAACTACTTTGAGATATTTCACTTAATTAATGCCCTTATAATATTTTCCTTTCCCTTCAGAATGATTTTAAGTTTTAAAATTGTTATTTTCTCAATTTTAATTAAGTTGCTTGTTTTCTTAAAATAATTAGTCAAATAATTAATTGCCGGATAACCGCATGTTAGCGGACATTTCGGGTGCTTTCAAACCCTTCCCGAAATGCTAATAAGAACCCTCGAACCCCCTATAAATACTTTCATTAGATTTTTGTTTTAATCTTTTGAAAAAGTAGTTTTCTTGATTTTTCTTAAAAATTAAGTGGCGACTCTAAACTAGTCTTAAATTATATATTTTAAATAAAACACTTGTAATTAAGGTATCTAACTGCTGCACAAACCACAGTTTCTAAAAGCTTAGCTTAAACCAATTGGAGTAACATCTCATGTTTTGCTGATTCATTCGCGTTGCCTGCTCTACAAAATCAATTACTAATTTTACGAGAACATCCTGATACTTCCCTCAAAAAATATGAGGAAAATTTGCAAACAGTCGTTCTACACAGCAAAACTTGCTTTGAGGATCTTTTCTGATAGCTTATCACAGTAAATCTTATTGGACACAACCAGCTGAAGTTACTTACGGAAGTATCAGTGTTTAAAACACTCAATATTATATCTCCTCTCGCATATGAATTGAGGAGCTTCTACATGATAGTACATGAAGCTCGAAAAATCTAATGCATAGATACTGAATATTACATTCATGAATTGTAATCTCATACACAATAAAAAGTTATGCTAGAATTAGAAATAAGTATTATTTACCTCGGTCCCGATAAAACTGATGGCAATTTTGAGCTGATAGTGGCTTCCCTCGGTTGGTTGCCTGCCCCAAGCTTAGGTACATTTCTGAAATTATAATCTAAGTTGGTTTCAACAGTCACCAAACCTTCGAGTGCCTTAACCACCAATGACATGGAAGGTCTCTTAGAGAAATCTCCCTGTAGACACCATGCAGCAAGGCTCATCATTTCTGTCACTGCTTCTCTGTGGAGCTGCATATCCTCGTTTCTGTCAACCATATCTGTGAGCTGCTCTTGTTCCGCTTTTCTCGTAAAAACACTTAGCAAATGGACATCTTCTTCATCAGTTTGGGACCAATCCAAATTCTTTCGCCCACAAAGAATTTCTAAGAGAACAATTCCAAAAGCATACACATCAACTTTCTCAGTGATTACTGAGCTCAGCCATTCAGGGGCTAAATACCCTGATGTTCCTCTCATTCTAGTCACAACTTTGCTTTTGTCTTTCTCAATTAGCTTCGACAGCCCAAAATCAGATAACTTAGCACTGAAATTTTGATCTAAAAGGATGTTTTGTGGTTTGATGTCCAAATGAATTATCTTATGGCTGCAATCCTCATGTAGATAAGCTAACCCTTTCGCAATATCTGATATTACCATTTTCCTTGTGTTCCATGTAAGACCATTTTCTTGTGTAATCCACCTATCCAACGATCCATTCACCATGTACTCATAGATTAGAAGCCTGCGGCTTTTTTCAGCACAATATCCAATGAGTTTTACCAGATTGATATGGTGAATGCCACCGACTGTCTTTACTTCTGTTAAGAATGATTCCTTTACTTGAACTGCACCATCCAGATGCTTCACAGCTATTTTGGTGCCACTACTGAGTGTTCCTTCATATACAGAGCCAAATCCTTCTTTCCCGAGCTTTCTGCTGAAATCTTGTGTAATTATTTTCAGCTCATTGTAAGAGAATCGAGTTAGGATTCCTGGTAAGATTGGTTCTAGATCCAGAAAATCCACATCCTTGCTGGACCCTATACTCCTATAAAGAAGAGAGCAAGCTGAGAGAACCAAAATTATCCCAAACAAAGCAGCAAAAGTAGATCCTATTATCACTTTGAAAGACTTTGTTTTCTGTTTAGGGGAATTAGGGGAAATGACAGGTGAATGTTTGATCTCTGACATTGAGGAATTCTGCACCTTAAGAAACACTGTTGTGTCTACTTCATCCTCCTTGTCTACAAGGGAGAAGACTTCATTCAGCAACAAACATCTCCCTCTTCGAGAGTTATCCTGATCATATCTGAAAACAGCAGCTTTGCAGGAACAGTTTCTCAGACAGGCCCTTTTGCAATCTTCCAACTTTTCCCCCCCAACCCAAAATATTCTGGAAATTATCGCATGATTGAAGTCAAATGCAAAATATGTGGTATTCTTGAGCTCTAGGAAGATATGATGCTGTGGAGAATCGCAAGAAATGGATGTCAACTCCGTACATCCAAGATCTGGTTTCCTATCGTTGGATGGCCTGAAGAAGTTTCCTTCAGCTGGACAAGTGCATTGCCCACCATTTGTACAAATGCTGTATTTTCCACACACCATTGGGTACTCACAGTTCCTTAGATCTGGAGAAAAAAGGTCATCTACCTCTATCCAATCAGTGGTATCCCATTTGTATACCCTTAAATGTCCTTCAGGCTCAAGTCTCATGAATTGAGCTGTTGGTCCTGGAGGGTATCGTAAAGTCGTAATGGTTTGACCATCAATTCTTAAATAACGATTATATTGATAGTAAAAATCTGAAGCATAGTAATACTGAGGTGGGTCAGATTTTATGTAAGTGGTCAAGCTTCCATTGATAATAGCAAGAGAAAACAAACCTTGACTTATATTGGATGCTGAAACGCTTGCTATCAGCTTCTGCTCAGAAATCAACTTCTGCCCAGGGAGCAAAGAATCTGTTGGATGATCAAAAGATTGCCAAATTGTGCGATTGTTCTTATCAAATAGCACGAGATTCCCCGTTTCGGTCATGTTTAAACCAGAAACAGATTTGCCAGTAGTATTAGTGGACCAAACAAGAGTGCCCATCAGAGTCTGCCAAGACCAAGTTGCCATCTTGGCCTAGTCGCAAGGTTGCATTGGTTTTAACTGGATGGTTCCTGTTAGCAGACCAAACTAACCGAGCGGAAATGAACCAACCCTCCACTGATTCAGAGCTGTTGTAGAACAAGAGGATACCAAGAAAGCAATCCGGGACATGTCCTTTGCAGTAGAAGCCACAGAAGAATTGTGTGGCAGCATTTCCTCTCTGAAGGATTGGTTCCACCATATCACCAGAGAAATCAGCAGGGCGGTTCTTCCACAGAGTGGAAAGTCCGGCAGTAGAATTCACAGGTTTGTCATAAAATATCAAATATTTTTGGGAAAATGCAGACTGAGACCACAACAAGTGGAGATGAATGAAGAGAAGGACACGAAAATTCAGTCTCTGCACCGCAATCATTGCTCTCTAAACAAAACAAAACCAAACCAAACCAAACCAAACGTATTAAAAGAATATTTGGAACCAAGGGGAGTACTGTTGTACCTTTTCAAAGAGGGGCATCAATAAATTAAGGTTCAGGTCACTTTACTCCTCATTAAGATTCATGTCAAGTCTTGTACTGAACGGGATGTGCCCAGTCAATATAGAAAGGGACATCATAAAACTTTTTAGATGTGCTATTTTTTCCAAAACTTTAATTACTATGGGTGTATTCACTTGTTTTGTACGAAGAAAAATGTTTTTTAGAAAAATAATGAGGTCGGGCTCTATCTTTCCACTAATGGGACCATTTTGACCATTTCCAAGTTACAACTTTCAATATTGTTCGACCTTGCGGGCAAATCAGGGTTACTGTGCTACGCTTCTGCTCCTCACTTCTCAGAATTTGAAGATTAAAGGATCTAGATGCGTGAATAATGAATTTGGTGATTTTAATTCTATCAAGTACGAAGTATATGTGTGAAACTATTAAATAAATTTATGCTTAGATTTTTTCTTCAACGCCTATATAAACCCCGTGTAGTGTTATTATGTAAGAGTGGAGTTATTTTAATCTACTGAGAAGGGCCTAAAATGCCCCTGAACTATTTGAATTGGTACAAAATACCCTTCATCCACTTTTTGGCTCAGGAATACCCCCAACGTCAATGTTTTGGCTCAAAAATACCCTTATGTCTAACGGATCATACTCATAAGGTGGATGGAGGGTAATATTGTACCAAATCTCATAGTTTATAAAGGGCATTTTAGACCCTTTTCCGTTAAAATAATGTGAAATTATTTAAAATTTGAGCTCATATGATTGACTTGATTTTGAATTCTATAGTAAATTAAAAAAAAGAAGTTAGTCCTCTACTCTCTACACTCCCCCCACCCCTTCACTTCCTCGTTCTTCCATTTTCTTTTTCTATTTGGATCTTGTTCACCATTTTAAATTTTAATTTCTTTCAATTTAGAAAAGATGAGGGAAATAATGATAACATCCATATATAAATAATTCGTTCAATAAAAGAAGATTTACTTAAACAATTATGCATGTATGCATGTATACTGCATTTTTCTTTTGTGTGTACCCAAAATTCAAAATAAAAGAATAAAGATAATCACTTCTCTTGTCCCCACCCCCACCCCACCATGACAATAATACAAATTAAAAGAATATGAACATTTGGATAATTAATAAAAAAAATTATATTAATAAAAATAATAATTTGTTTCAGTTGGAAATCAGTCGGGGTGAGTATGGATTTTAGTTGCCTCATTTATAAGTTGGGTTACAATAAATTAGGGGTTGATTTTAAAAATGCCAACAGGAAGATATCATGAATAATTATTTTTCTAATATTGTTTTCAGGTGTATCCGGTCAAAATATGAATCATTTGTGATTTTAAATATTTTAAAAAATAAATTCTAAAATATATGATTTTCATTATTTATTTTAGAAAAGTTAAAATTTTGACCAATTACATTGGCAACATAATAAATAAATATTTAATAATTTTACTTTAAGGGCTATTAAAAAATAAAGGCAAATATGAGCCAAAGAATTAACATCGAGGGTACTTTTGAGCCAAAAGATTGACGTCAAGGGTATTTTAGGGTCGAAAGATGGATGGAGGGTAGTTGTGTACCAATTCAAATACTTGAAGGGCATTTTAGGTCCTTCTCCAATGTAAGGCCGTGTATTATGTATGATAATATAATTTGGATTGGTTGGGTTTCTGTTTATCCAATCTTAGCACATTCAATACGTCGAGAGGCATCACAACACAAGAGCTTCTGTGCTGTCGTTTTCCAAACTTCTGTGCCATAAATTCCAAAGTCCAAGTCAATTGTTGTTCCACTCTACACAATATCTTAATCTTTGCCCAGTCAATACACACAGGGGCCTCAAAAAAATTTCTTCAATCTGCTATATTTTTCCAAACTTTAATTGACTATGGGTGTGTTCACGTATTCGGTTGGAAGGACAATGTTTTCTAGAAAAATAATGAGGCCGGGTTCTATCTTTCCACTAATGGGACCATTTTGACCATTTCCAAGTTACAATTTCGTTATTGTTCAACTTTGCAGACAAATCAAGGTCAATACAACTTTCATTTACTTCGTGTTATGCTTCTGATCCTCACTCCTCTGTATTTGAGGTGCATGGATTTGATGATTTTAATGTAGGCAAGTACATCATATGTGTGTTAAACTATTTAGTAAAAATTTAGGTTTAGAATTATTCTTCAGCACCTATATAGGCTCCCTAGTAATTTGATTATGTAAGAGTGGAGTTATTTTAATGATATGAAATGAGATCAATGTTTATCTCGATCCCTCTTCCATCCTCTTCGTAACCTATGATATTATCAAGGGCCCGCCTTAGATATTTCTAACAGGACTTGTTTTTTTCCCTGAATCAATGAATAGTGACTTATTTATCTCCATCTTCCCTCCTTTTCAATCTTTGCCTAATCAATACAACAAAAAAAATAAAAAATCTTCCTTATGCTATCATTTTCCAAGATAAGAACCATCCCCATATTAATATACAATGACTTTCAATCAGGCAGATGTTATCTTCCCATTGGTTAAGTGAGAAGTGTGATTTGGAAAACATTTCCTTTTGACTTGACGCGTAAATGATTCGCAAAATTGGGTATAACTGAACTCCACACATCTCAAAAGTATTCTTAGCCACAACATTATGAACTACTGGAAGATGCTAACCTACATGTA
>JAJOOO010027951.1:0-18222 GCA_029582685.1 Solanum piurae
ATATTTGTTGTTAATCCTAAGGTCGAAAAATTCAAATCCCCGGAAGGCACCCATTTTGAATTAATAACTTAACTAAATTATTCGTCTCTTACTTGATTAAAAAAATAAATAAATAAGTTTACAAAGATATTTTGCTTGGATAATATTTCAACATCTTCTTTAATGGTCCTAAGTAACAAAATAGTTCAATTTTGCAAAGTTAAGTTAAGTTAAATTATCTTAGCCAAATAATTAATCGTCGGATAACCACATTAGTGGATATTCTAGGTGCCTTTAAAACCTTCCTAGAATATTAATAGGAACCTCGAACCCTTCTTTAAACATTTTTCAATTGATTTCCTGTTTTAATCTTTTGAAAAAGTAGTTTTCTTGATTTTTCTTAAAAATTAAGTGGCGACTCTAAACCAGTCTTAAATTTATTTTTTAAATAAAACAAACAGTAATGATTTTCGATATGAGATTCATATTATTGATGCTCTTCCAAAATAACACTAAACTTATGAAGTCATCTCTCCTCTCTTCCTCTCTCCCCTCTCTCTGGAATCTCTCTTGCCACTCTCCTCTTTTTCAGTCATCTCTCCCTTGCCTCTCTCCTCTCCCTGCCCAGTCTCTCTCTCAATTTTATTCTGCTAGTCTCTGTCTTACTTTATACAAACACAAATCATACAATACAAATGTATAATTTGTGTTTGTATAAAGCGAGAGAGACTGGATATACAAATATAAATACATATTTCTCCGTCCTATACACTTATAATTATACAAATACAAATCTCTCCTTGCCCAGTTCTCTTGTTGTCTGTCTGTCTGTCTCTCTCACTTTATACGAGCACACATTATACAAATACAAATGTATAATTTGTGTTTATATAAAGCGAGAGAGACTGGATATACAATTGTTTGAACTCGATTCAATTGTATATGGGCACAAATTGTATACAGATATACAAATACACAATCATTGATACATATACATACTAGTTACATATATATAATTATCTAACTGATATACAAATAAAATTCACCCCTCTCCACTCTCTGCCCCTCTCGCTCACCTCTCTCCCCCCTCTCTCAATCTCGCTCACCTCTCTCCTCCCTCCCTCCCTCAATCTCGCTCGCCTCTCTCCTCCCTTAACATGTAGCTGCGAATCGTAATTAGCAAGCTATAACTATGAAATATAATTAAATTATTTTGAGTGGCTATATGCGAAAATTCTCCTTAAAAAAATAATTTTAAATAAAATGTGGCAATGTCAAATGATCATATAAAAGTACAATGGAACAAAGTCAAGAAACTAACACGTCTAACAGCATAAGTTGAACCAAATTTTCTTGTAGATATTATTTAATATTAATTGACCATTTTTTAACTGGTCAATGGTTATGTTACAAGAAATTAATATGGCATAATTGATTTGCTTTTTTTGAAAGAGCCAAAACAATTAATTCTTTTGACCAAATTTTAAGCATCTCATTTTACTTTGACTAAAAGTTTAATTGTTAATACATGTACAAATGAGTTAATGTTGAATTTGATTCCTTCAAAACATATTACTATATATATAGTCTTAAAAACTAAGCAAAAAAAACATTGTTGCAAAAAAATCTACAATGAGCTTGAACAAAACCTTTTTTATTTTATTCATCACTTTATATATTTTTACTATTTGTCAAGCAATAGTGAACGATAACGGCTTTCAATATGAGGTTCATGTTATTGATGCTCTTCCAAATAATATTATACCCTTAAAGTTTCATTGTTTCTCTGGAGACGACGATCTTGGATTTCATTATCCTAAAGTGGGCGATGATTTTCATTTTAAGTTCCGAATGAATATAGTTGAAAGCACCCGTTTTACTTGTCGATTTTGGTGGGATAATAAAGAAAAAGCATTTGATGTTTTTAATAGGATCTTGATTATTAAACATTGTTCTGGTGACTTTCCTACTCGATTTTGTTATTGGAAAGTACAAAATGATGGGTTTTATGTAGGTCCTCAACTTGATCAAATGGAGAAAATGTATGATTGGCTGTAGTAATATTGGAATTGGTTGGATAATATTACTTTTGATTTATAAGTTATTGATAATTTTTGCCTTTTGATTCCTGTGTACTTGTATTTTCTTCGTTTATTTTATTTGTTATGTTTTGCTTTACGAGAATTAATTTGATTAATTATCTTGATTTTTATATGTATCCTCAGCTTGATCAATTAGTAAAAATGAATGATTGGTCATAAAAATATTGGAGAATTTGTAAGAGTAATATCTGGGTGTGTGCATTTAATTTTTCAATTAATTTTTTTAATATTCGATCTTGAATTTTATTTTATTTTTTTGGGGTTTTGGAAGACATCTAATTCGTAACAAAATTTAGTTACTTGTTTTGGTTTGATTTTTCTCTTTTAAGTTGGTCCTTTTCGGTAATTAAATTATGTATATATATATATAAGAGAGAATTCGAATCTAATATAATTAAATAGTATATATATATATATATATTTATTTATTTGTTTGAATGACAATAAAAAAATAACTGTTAAAATAAAATAAAATGTGGCAATGTCAAATGATCACTTACAAACTTTTTTCTAAATCCAATTTGTATGATTGAAATAATCAACACTATTAATGAGATATTAATACATATTTAATGATATAGTTAAGCACGCATAGTCTCTTGTAAAAAACATAATAGAACAAGTCAACAAAAATAAACTTGCATACGTAATATCGTAACCAAAATAAAATGTAGATATTATTTAAGGAAACTTGCATAAATCCACTAGCTTAGGAGCTAGTTACTTGGATACCATTTGGTTTGCAATATTACACATTTTACTAAATTTTAGTGCGTTCAAATACGTCCAGATACATGTATCTTGAAATACATGAGATCAAAATTAGGAGTAATTTATTCTAGATACATTGTATCCAAGTGAATTCACATATATCTGGGATACATAACAAATCTAGCTTGCTCCCTCGCCCCTCTTCCATTTCGCTTGCCACTGATCTCCTATGCATCTGGTATCCCAGATACATGTGAATCACATCATATACATGTGTCTAGTGTGATTCGCATGTATCTGGTATACATAACGAATCTCGCTCGCTTCCCTCCCGTCTCTCTTGCCTCTCTCCCTATTTTAGTGTATTTGGTATTTCTGGTAGCAAAATACATGTATCTAAGTGTATCTTCCTCAATATATGATATAAAATTCTTAATTAGTGGTAAGATACATAATATTACATTTTGAAAATATATGTAATAATAATATATATTGTAGTGAAGTATGTCAAATTACGTAATTTTTCCTATTATTTAATATTAGTTGACGATTTATTTACCTTGTCAATGGTCATGTACCAAAAAATTAGTATGATACTTATAATTTATTTTTAGTTTTTTGTGTAAGGTCCTAAATAAATAATTAACACTCTTAATTTGACTAAACTTTATTCTTCACATTTGACCAAAAATATTTCAAGATATATATGGACAATTATTAATACAAGTAAAAATAAGTCCATCCTGAATCTAATTCTTTCAAAACATCATATTATGGTCTTGTTTCAATCTTAAAAAGTCAAAAAGTCAAAAAGTCATTTAACAAAAAAAATTCCTATTAAATCACATAATATCTACAGTTTGGCTATAAAAACTAGCTAGAGAAGAGAATTTACTACAATTGCAAGAAATCAACAATTATAAGTTTCAATTATATCCATCATGACCAAAAGCTTTTTCATTTTGTTGATAATTTTCTTGTATATAACCAATGCTTATGAAGGTGCCCTAGTTGGGAAAACCGGTGCTTATATTGAGGTTCATGTTGTTGATGCTCTTCCAAATAATGATATACCCTTAACGTTTCATTGTGCATCAAAAGATGATGATCTTGGATATCATCATCCTACAGTAGGCGATGATTTTCATTTTCATTTCTACCCTAAACTTTTCGCGCATACCCTTTTCTTTTGTCATTTTTGGTGGGGTAACAAAGATGCAGCGTTTGATGTTTATACTTATGAGTTAGGTACTAATTGCTCATGGGGTCAGAGTGCTATTGAATATTGTTATTGGAAAGTACAAGAAGATGGCTTTTATATGGGTCCTAGCCTTAATGAAGTAAAGAAAATGCATGATTGGAATTAGTAATAATAAGAAAAAACATATGTATGGAGTTGGTAAGAGTATATATTAATTATATATATCCATATGAATGAATGTTGTTTGAGTTAATTTTTCCAAGTGTTCTTTTTTCTATTTATATCCTTTTTTTTGTTTTTGCAATTTTTCTTGCCCTTTAAGAGTGCTAATATCCACAAAAGAGATTAGTGTTACGATGTTAAATTTTGAACGAATTTAATTTAATATTTTATTTATATGAGGTATACGTTTAATATCACTCATATGATTACACTATTGAAAAACTGTTAAAAATTGATCTGAAAAATTGACCTTGACAAAAATCAATCAATTTGTTTTGAAAAATATCGACTTTATGAGAGAGAGAAAAATAACAAGAAATGAAAATTGTAGTTATTGTCTTCATTTTTTCTGGCAACGTAGGTGGAAGACGGTGGTGACAGATCTAGAAAAAAATACAAGAAAGAAGCAGACCAAAAAAATTGATCTAAATATACCTCTAACGTGTCAATTTCATGTGTATTACACTCATTATGACATGCAAGCAATTTAAGTGGTTCAAATTCAAAATGATATAGGTATTCAACAGATATAACGCTCGATAAAGGTATTAAAATGAACTTTATGAACAACTTCAAAGGATCAAAATTATAATTTTTTGCGGTTTTACATGATTGAAATAATGGACAATATTAATAAGATTATTAATATATATTTATTGATATAGTCAAACACTGTTAGTCTCTTTGTAAAACATAATAGAACAAATCAATGAGAATAAACTTACACGTCTAATATCATAAACAAAATAAAATGTAGATATTATTTGATACTAGTTGACCATTTTTTTACTGGTCAATAGTCATGTACCAAGAAATTAGTGTGATACTTATAATTTATTCATTTTTTTAAGGGCCTAAACAAATAATTTACACTCCTAATTTAACCAAACTTTATGTTTCTTATTTGACTAAAAAGTATTCAAGATATGGACAATTGTTGATACAAACATACAATTAGTAAATATAAGTCAATCCTGAATTTAATTCTTTCAAAAAACATTATATTATGGTCTTATGTCAATGTTAAAATGCCAAAAATCTATTTAACCAAATTTATCTTTTTCAAGTCACCTAATTTTACAACTGAGCTACATAAGAACTAGCTAAAGAAGAGAATTTGCTACAATTGAGCAAAATGAACAATTATATCATGACCAAAAACTTCTTCATTGTTCTCATAATTTCCTGGTATTTTACCAACACAAATACCAACGCTTATCAAGTCGCCCATGGTTTTCCTTTTTTTTACGTTGAGGTTCATATTATTGATGCTCTTCCAAATAATGATATACCCTTAACGTTTCATTGTGCATTTGGAGATGATGATCTTGTATATCATCATCCTAAAGTGGGTGACGATTTTTATTTTCATTTCCGCCCTCATCATGTTTTCAGATATACCCTTTTCATTTGTCATTTTTGGTGGAGTAAGAAAGAAACAACGTTTGATGTTTATTGTCACGCCCCAAGCCTACACCCCGGACTAGTACTCGAGAACCATTGATGGCCCCAAGCGAACCCTTGGCCTAACTTACTTACTCAACGGAAGACTTTAAGCATTAAGAAAAGAACTCAAATGCAAGATAACTCAACGGAAGACTTTTAAGCATTAAGAAAAGAACTCAAATGCAAGATAACTCAACGGAAGACTTTAAGCATTAAGAAAAGAACTCAAATGCAAGATAACTCAACTGTCTCAAACTAAACTCATAATATTTTAGAAATAAACATTTAACTTAGCCAAAGTGACAACTCAAATCTGAACATAAGCCAATAACAAAGTAAAGACAAATGAACTAACTGACTGTCTATCTATGAAGCCTCTAATAACTGAGATGGATGTTGGGACAAGACCCACGACATCCTAATGAACTAAATACTAAAAATCAATAAAAAGGGATCCTCCAGAAGCAAGGAGGCTCATCAACAAACTCTGGAGCTCAACTAGAATCAACGATGCGCTGAATGCTGATCCTGGTTACCTATGTCTGCATTATTAAAAGATGCAGGCCAAATGACATCAGTACATTGAATGTACGAGTATGCGAGGGAAAATCTAAAACAAGATATAAGCTTGAAAGGAACTGAAAGAAACACTTACTTTGGCTTTACTCAATTCATGAACAACTTAACTCAATATAAAACAATAAAACACATGCAATATATAGAAAGCCTTTAAAACAGTAGAAAATAACTTAGTTCGTTAAAGAAAATGCAATAACAAACTCAACTTTACTCATATAATAAAATAATATAGTTTTTGTGGAGTTTCTCTAATCGACAACCACCACTATGAGCCTAAGTGGTGATACAACATCTTGCCCACGCTGCCAGAACTGTTCTATACTTTGCCATCATATAGAACCCCTTAACTAAGTGGATCCACTAGTCTATGCTAAAAAACACTTAAGGAGTCATCTAAAGAGTATGATCCTTTACTACTCATGATGGCTACATGGTTTATGGAGACGTGAATTATCTGAACTCAAACTCGTCCCCATATCGGTGCTCAATACTACTCCAAAAATACTCAGCTCATATGTTTAAAAATATAACTTCTTTATTTGGTTTGAGATAATTACTCAAAACTTAGCTTAAAAGCTCTCTTGGAATCGATGTTCCCTTTTCTTGCTCAAATGTGAAAACATTTACTATTTAACTGAAAACTAGCTCAAAGGCTCTTTTGGAAATCAAGATTTCCTTTCTTTTTTAAATGTGAAAATATTCTACTCTTAGGAATACATAGTCCCGATATACTCTTTTGAAGAAATGAACTTCAAACTTTACTCTTTACTCAACTCAAAACTCAAGTCTTAAAACAAAGTTAAAACATTTGTAAAAGATTTTTAGAAGACTCTATGAACTTCTCTTGACTTGACTCTTAACTTTTCTTGAATTGAATTATGGATTCAAGGATTGTGATTTGTGATAGGAAAGATATCGTGATATTTAGGAGTGATTTTAGATAACTAAACATGAGAAAAAAAATCAAGAAATCACTGTCTGAAAGAAGGTCCGCGATGCGGAGATGTATTTAATTATTTGGTCGGGAAAATAACTTTTGAGGCAGAACGGTCTGTGACCGCTCCGCGACGCGAAAAAACCTTTCTCAAATCTGAGAAGCATGTCCGCGACGCGGCCTCACTGCCCAGATTCTCCCAATTTTTTCCTTCTTCGTTTTCCAATCTCAATTCGCCTAAACTCGACTATTTTTCTCAAATTCTCTTTAGATTCAGATATCCATCATATGTACCTATGAACCTAACTCAAAACAACTCTAAAACTCGATGTAAAGATCTCAGAAACTTCTCAATTCAGCCCAATTCAAGAACGAAAACAAGAATACATATCAAGAACATCAAACTTTCAACCTATTTAGAATGAATTTGGCTGAACTAAACATGTTTGGCACGTGGGTGAAAAAAACCCAACACTATGAAAGTCTCACATACCTTATAGGATTAAATTCTTGGCGAAATCCAGACGAAAATCTCCAAGAAATCGACGAACTTTGAACTTTTCTTCTCCTTTCTCCTCTTTTCTCTTTTCTCCAAGCCCTAGTGTGAACTTTAACTTTTCTAAACTGGTCTAATTCTGATTAGACCCCAAATAAACTCCTAAAACACGAATTATAATAATGGATAAGGAAAAGACTAAAATATCCTTCCAAAATCCGGATTAGACTTTCCTTATTTGAACAGCCCAACTTCAAATGGGCATATCTCACTCATACGAACTCGAAATCGCGCAAACTCGGCGGCGTTGGAAAGTTTATTCCAAGATCTTTTCTACTATATCTAGAAACACACCTAACTCATCCTGAGCTAGGAGTTATGGTTATTTGAAGTTGATCAAAATTGATTATTAACTTAACTTAAGCAAATTTCCAGATTTTCATTATTTCCAAAAATGACTCTTTCTAGTTCTTTCGAATAACGAGATGTTACCTTTATACTTATGATTTGAGTGTTAACTGCGCACAAAAAATTGAGCATCATTATGCCTATTGTTTTTGGAAAGTACAAGGAGATGGCTTTTATATGGGTCCTAGCCTTGATCAACTAAAGAAATTGCATGATTGGAATTAATTATATATATTTGAATAGTTATATATATTTAATTTACATTGGTTTAAATAATAAGAAATGAAAATTGTAGTGACTGTCTTTATTTTTTCTGGCAAAGAAGGTGGAAGACGGTGGTGACAGATCTAGAAAAAAATATAAGGAAGAAGCAGACGAAAAAAATTTGATCTAAAAATACCTCTCACGTGTCAATTTCATCATGTATATTACACTCATTATGCTATGTAAGCGATTTAAGTAATTCAAATTCAAAATGATAGAGGTATTCAATAAATATAAGGCTGGATAAAGGTGTCAAATGAACCTTATGCACAACTTCAAAGGACCAAAATTATAATATTTTGCGGCTTTACATGATTGAAATAATGGACACTATTAATAAGATTATTACTCCCTCTGTTCCTAATTGCTTGTTCATTTTATTTTTTTTAGTTGTTTTTAATTACTTGTCAATTTTGACAAATCAAGAAAGGAATTTTTTTACCTATTATACCCTCAATTAATTATTTTGAAAATCTTAAATTTTTAATTCATCTACTTCATAATTAATAAGGGTAAAATGGTAAACTCACTATGTCAATAATTGTTTTCTTAATAGGTTTGTTAATTTAAAAGTGTACAAGTAAATAGGGATAGAGAGAGTAATATATATTTATTGATATAGTCAAACACTCCTAGGGGTCGTTTAGTTTGAATACAAGTTATGTTGGGATAAGTTATGTTGAGATTAATTATGCTGGGATTAATTTTTGTTGCTTGTTAATTTGGTTTGGCATACTCAAACTTATATTCATTGCACAATTTCTAAGAATAAGTTGTTTGTTTACAAAAAATACCTTTCACCTTATTTTGTTTTTTTTTTCATATTATTTTGCAAGTTTTAGCTATTCATTCTTAAAAATAAAATTTTCCATCTTATTTAGCTTAAGTATTTTTGGGTGTGCATTTCCATGATTGTGCCGTGTGTTTTTAAAATTAAACTTTCATCTTATTTAACTTAAAAATAAAACTTCCATCTTGTTTAGCTTAAAAATAAAATTTCCATCTAATTTAGCTTAAAAATAAAACTTTCATCTTATTTAATTTAAAAATAAAACCTTCATCTTATTAGCTTAAAAATAAAACTTTCATTTTAAGTTTATTAAAAGTTAAAGAAATTTTATTATTAAAGTTATCTACATTTTAATTTATATATAAAAAATAAGTTTTAAGTGAGTAATAAACTATTTAATTAAAAATATGCAATTTAGTAGTGGAGTGAACATTTTGAGAGAAATCAAAATATAAATAAACATAAGAATTAGGCAAATAAATTCAACTTATTATATATTCATATATAAAAATTGTATTTATAAAATGTAATTTTTTAAGAAAAATATATTATCATAAGAACAACGAATAATTAAGGTTTTGAATGTTATTATAAATATTGTTAAAAAATTATGTTAATATACATGAATGTAAAGTGGTGTATAAAAATGGAGTTTAATGAGGATATTTTTGTTATTTTACCTATCTATTCCTAGGATAAGTAAATATAAGTCAATCCTGAATCTAATTCTTTCAAAAAACATTATATTATGGTCTTATCTCAATGTTAAAAATGTCAAAAAGCTAATTAACGAAATTTATCCCTTTCAAGTCACCTAATTTTTACAATTGAGCTATATAAAAACTAGCTAAAAAAGAGAAATTTGTACAATTGCAAGAAATCAACAATTATAAGTTCTAATTATTATATCTATTATGACCAAAATCTTTTTCATTTTATTGCTAATTTCCTTCTATATAACCAATGCTCATGAGAAGGCCAATGTTACTATTGAGGTTCATATTATTGATGCTCTTCCAAATAATGATAGACCCTTAACGTTTCATTGTGCATCAAAAGACGATGATCTTGGATATCATCATCCTAAAGTGGGCGACGATTTTCATTTTCATTTCGTACCTAGAGTTTGGTTCGCGCATACCCTTTTCTTTTGTCATTTTTGGTGGGGTAACAAAGAAGCGATGTTTGATGTTTACAATGATGACTTAAATTCTAACTGCTCACATGATGAAAAACCTATTGAATATTGTTTTTGGGAAGTACAAGAAGATGGTTTTTATATGGGTCCTAACCTTGGTCAATTAAGAAAATTGCATGATTGGAGTTAGTAAGATATGAATGGAGTTTGTAAGAATATATATATATATATATATATCCATATGAATGAATATTGTTTCTCTTAATTTTTTCAAATGTTGAAGAGTATAAATAAAAATGATTGGAAATTTCATCAAAGAATATGTATAGAAAAAAAAAAAGGCAAAACAATTCAGTGTGTACAGAGACAGACTCATAGTCAACAAGACAGTCGTAAAGTAAGTAAAAATGAATTAATATTGAATATAATTTTTTCAAAACATTATTACAATCTTATCACAATGTTAAAAAGTCAAAAACCATTTAATAAATATGTCCCTAAGTCACCTAATTTTTTACAATTGAGCTATATAAAAACTAGCTAAAGAAGAAAAATTGCTACAATGGCAAGAAATCAACAATTATAAGTTTCAATTATATCCATCATGACCAAAAGCTTTTTCATTTTACTGATAATTTTCTTCTATATAACCAATGCTTATCAAGGGGCTCTTGTGAAGACCGAATATTATACCGAGGTTCATATTGTTGATGCTCTTCCAAATAATGATATACCCTTAACGTTTCATTGTGCATCAAAAGACGACGATCTTGGATATCATCATCCTAAAGTGGGAGACGATTTTCATTTTGAGTTTATCCCTCGAATTTGGTTCGGACATACCCTTTTCTTTTGTCATTTTTGGTGGGGTAACAAACAAGCAAAATTTGATGTTTATAATCATCACTTAGATGTTTATTGCTCATGGAATGTGAATACAATAAGTTGTTTTTGGAAAGTACAAGGAGATGGCTTTTATATGGGTCCTAGCCTTTATGAAGTAGAGAAAATGCATGATTGGAGTTAGTAATAAGAAAAAATAATAAATGTATGAATGTTTTGTGTTAATTTTTCTAAGTGTTCTTTTTCCATTTTTCTTGCCCTTAAAGAGTGTTAATATCCACAAAAGAGATTAGTGTTACGATGTTAAATTACTGTATAATTTAATATTTTATTTATAGGAGGTATATGTTTACACTATTAAATATCTATTAAAATTGATCCGAAAAATTGACCTTGACAAAAATCAATCATTTTAAAAAAAAAGATCGACTTCGTAAGAGAGAGAGAAATAATAAGAAATGAAAATTGTAGTGATTGTCTTCATTTTTCTTCGGCAAAGAAGGTGGAAGGCAGTGGTGACAGATCTAGAAGAAAATACAGGAAAGAAGCAGACGGAAAAAAATTGGTCTAAAAATATCTTTCATGTGTATTACACTTATTATGTCATGTTAGCAAAAAAATATTTAAGTAATTCAAATTTAAAGTGACAGAGGTGTTCAATAAATATAAGACCGGATGAAGGTGTCAAAATTAACCTTATAGACAACCTCTAAGGGACCAAAATTATAAATATTTGTGGCTTTACATGATTGAAATAATGGACACTATCAATAATACATATATATACACTGACATAGTCAAACACTCGTAGTCTCTTGTAAAACATAATAGAACAAACTAATGAGAATAAACGTACACACCTAATATCATAAACAAAATAAAATGTAGATGTTATTTGATACTAGTTGACCATTTCTTTACTGGTCAATGGTCATGAACCAAAAAAATAGTATGATACTTGTAATTTTATTTTATTTTCTCTAAGAGCCTAAACAAATAACCAAAACTCCTAATTTGATCAAACTTTATGCTTCTCATTTGATCAAAATAAATTCAAGATATTGAGAATTGTTGATATATACAAGTAAATCCACTACTAATATATAAGAGTGAATAAGCACACATGTCTCGGTCGACGTGTGTGCTTTTCAGAAATATCTATTAAGTTCGAGGATAATTTAGTCATTTTAAATTTATTATAGTTGCTTGCAAATTAGGACTTTCAAAATATCACATGTACTACATATATTATTTAAAAATTACGTTTAAAAATATTATAAAAATAATTGAAAACAAAATTATAAAATTAATACAAATAAAACAAGGGGAACTTTCGCAAATAACCACTATAATAAACTTAATTATGCTTCATTGCTATAATTTACATATTTACGGATTGTAGCTACAATTTAAGCTGCCTCATTTGTATAATTCGTGGATTTGTATAATTCGAAGGTTTGTATGATTCGCGAAACATTTGTATAATTCAGTTATTTTTGTATAAACTCGAAATAACGAATTTATACAATTGCAAACATCAGAAGTGTAAACATTTATATAAATTATATTATACAAATTCTGAATTATACAAAAGTTATACAAATTTCGAATTATACAAACGTGTGAATTATACTAAACTAATAAGTTGAGCCGCGTAATTATAGCTAAAAGTAGATCGTGAATTGTAATTAAGGCAAACTATGACTATGTTAACTAATTAACTAGTATATGTTTGCTTATACGCGTAATTTTCCCATAAAACAATATATATTGGGCCCGGACTTGTCCGGGCTTTTGTATCTGGTATAACTATATAAGTCAACCCTCAATTTAATTCTTTTAAAAATATTATATTATGATCTTATCTCAATCTTAAAAAGTCAAAAAGCCATTTAATAAAATTTATTCCTATTATGCCACTTAATTTTTACAATTGAGCTATATGAAAACTAGCTAAAGAGGAGAATTTGCTACAATTGAAAGAAATAAACAATTATAAAGTTACAATTATATCATGACCAAAAACTTCTTCATTTTTCTCATAATTTCATGGTATATTACCAACGGTTATCAAGTCGTCCAAGCTTTTCACTATGTTTATATTGAGGTTCATATTGTTGATGCTCTTCCAAATAATGATATACCCTTAACGTTTCACTGTGCATCTAAAGATGATGATCTTGGATATCATCATTCTAAAGTGGGTGATGATTTTCATTTTTTTTTTCGCCCTCATCGTGATATTTTTAGACATACCCTTTTCTTTTGTCATTTTTGGTGGGGTAACAAACAAGCAATGTTTGATGTTTATACTTATGAATTGAGTGTTAACTGCTCAAAAGATGAGAATCCTAATGACTATTGTTATTGGAAAATACAAGAAGATGGCTTTTATATGGGTCCTAGTCTTGACCAAGTAAGGAAATTGCATGATTGGAATTAGTAAGAAAAAAATATGTATGGAATTTATAAGAGTATAATAATATGTATCCATATATATGAATGAAAGTTGTTGGTGTTAATTTTTCTAGGTGTTCTCTTACTTTTTTATGTTTTTTCCCTTAAGAGTACTAATATCTATCAAAGAGACTAGTGTTACGATGTTAAATCTGAACGAATTTAATTGAAAGTTTTATTTTTATGAGGTAGGTCTAATGGTACTCCTATTATTACATTACTAAAAATCATAAAAAATTCGATCCAAAATCAGATCATTTTTTTTATTTTTTGAGAGGGGGATGGGGGTATCGACTTCATGAGAGTGAGAAAGAAATTATTTGATATGAAAGTTGTAGTGATGGTCTCCATTTTTTCCGACAAAGAATGTGGAGAACAGTGGTAACAGATCTAGAAACAAATACAAGGAAGAAGTAGACCAAAAACTTTTGGTCAAAAATATCTTTAACGTGTCAATTTCATGTATATTAGACTTATTATGTCATGTCAATGAAAATTATTTAAGTGATTCAAATTCAGAATGACAAAGATGTTCAATAAATACAAGGCTAGGTAAAGATGTCAAAATCTATGTGAAAAACTTTAAGAGGCCAAAATTATAAATATCTACGACTTCATCACTTTATATATATATATATATATATATATATATATAAAATTTATTTTCAACTCGATAATACCCAATCTAACTCACCCGATTGTCAGCACTAACTGATGTTTTTGTAATGTCTTATTCTTGTGAATTTACTTTTAATTGTGAAATGATCATTTGCCCCTTTTCCTTAGCATTTTCATGCTTAATTGTGTTGCGGGAATGGTTTGTGTGGTCCTCGATGCGATCGGGTGTGTTTTTGGTGATTTTGATCCTTTTGAGTTGAGAATTCTTGGTATGGTTGACTTTGATCAATATTTTGAGTTTCGAGTGTCGGATGAGAATTTATTTAGTTCCATAGTGTCCAGGACGCCGAGTTTGAACTAGTAAGGTGGTTGGTCAAGTTTTTGAGGTCTTCGATTGAGTTTTGGGAGTTTGGGCGAGAAGTTGAGTTTTAAACCTTAAAAATGGTCTGGAATGGTAATTTTGTCATTTGACCTCTTTTAAGAAATCTGAAGATTTCATTGAGTCCGGAATGACAAATCTAGTGGGGTAGCATGTCCAATTTATTTTTATCGAACCCCGAACAATTTTCGAGGGTCTATTTGGAACCTTTTTCCATGTGTTGAGCTGTTGATTTTTCAGTTTCTGGTGCTAGTCATTTTAACCTTCGCGATCGCGGCCCATAGGCTCGCGATCACGATGTGGCTTCTCTGTAGACTTCACGGTCGCGACTCATAGGCTTGCGTTCGCGATGAACCTTCTTATTAGCCTTCGCGATCGCCATGGATCCTTGTCTGGAAGCTAAAGCTCGACAAGGTGTACACAACAGGTTGTGCAACGACCTTGATTCTACCACATTATTTCATCATCTCATTGTATTGCATGGGCCAGCTTTGTTGTGTTGTGTAACTTGCTTATCTGTATCCTTTTGTGATTACTTTATTTGTGTCGTTATTATATAAATTGGCGGCACCGATGTCTAAATGGGATATTTCTGCATGCAGGTAGAAACGTTTCATAATTTATTTTTTAAGTCTGATTAGTTTCTTATACTCAGTCAATCTAACCTATTGAGTACATGTGGATTGTACTCACCCCTACTTCTATTATCTTTTTTTTCATGCAAATCCTAGTTACTAGTTAGGGTGATCTTCGTAGCGGTTGATCGGATCTAGCGCTTTCTTCTCACTCAGATTAGTGGTGAGATCCTACTTTTTGGATCGCCATTGGTCTCCATCTATCACTTACAATCTTTAATTTCTTCATTCTAGAAATGTATTAAATACTCTTTATACTTATGCTACCAGGTTTTAGGAACTTCTTTGTTATTTTCATGTCTTTTCAGTTGTGGTCTGATTTCCCTTTGGAAGTCTCATATGTAATATTTCATTAGGCTTACACACAAATTTTGAGGTTCTCAGAGTATGTGTCATCATGACCTCGATTTTTGGATCATGAGTTTAAATTGTGTGTTCGCACTGTAATTTTTTTTTAGTATTTTTGGAACACCTCTAATTTTAAAATCAAAATACACTTGTGTTTATATATACTGAAAAAAATATATATATTGAAAAAAGTTTTCAAATGTTAAGTAAGGAACAAGAGATAGGAAAAAAGATGAAAGCCAAATAAACTTTCTCATAACATTTTTATTACATAACAATTTTAAAAATCACCTCTCTATAAGCATCATATATAGTCAAAAATGCTATTTGTGAGAGATCTTAAAACAAACAAAAAAAATTATATCATAAGCTACTATTATTAATTTATTATTATTATCACTTGTGTCCAATATAGGCACAGGAAACTTTTATAATATTATGAATCTGTATAATAAAAGGTAATTAAAACTTGTGTTTAATTCCTTTTTATAATTTATTTCTTCTCTGATCCCATTCCAAGAGTGTTCTTCACACCATCAATTGCACCTTGAGCCATATGTATCATTTGCTCCCCTTTCTGACTCAAAAAAAAAACATACATTATGAGAATTAAATATTTGAAAATAAATTTAATTTATATACACTGACAACATATATTCTTATAATAATTCTAATATGTCATACCACATGTAATCTGCCTTTTTTCATGTTATAATAAATCGAATTTCTATTGACAATTGTTTGTAATTAAGTTTTAGGTAACCTGATAGTAAAAATATATAACAAAATGTACATTATGGTGAATTTGTCAATTATATATCTCATATTTTATTTTATTTGATTCTTTTATATTCAAATCGATCGGACCTCATAATTTTGTAATAAGATAGATTACCTGCTGAAGAAATCCAGCATTGTGGTCATTGTTTTGTTGAGCTGACTCACTTGCTCTTTGGGTAGCATTTTCAGCCTTGTCAACTGCAGAATTTGCCACATTTTTGGCTGAATCTATCCATTGCTCAGTTTTGGCCTAATGTCATAAATTAAAGTAGAGGCGGATTCAGAATTTGTAACAATATGTTTTATAATAATTTTAAATAAATATACAATATTTTTGGATATTTTGATGGATTTCTTGATGCATATATATATATAAGGTTAAGACAAAAGTTATTGAGATCATAATGTGAATCCACCTGTTACATGTAGACTCACCGTTGGATTTAGTGGTAAAAGCATAGTGTGTGATTTCTCAAATAGACGCACATCACAGGTTCAATCTTTATTGCAAACAAGAAAGGTATTTATTCATTGAGTTTCAAATCGTGCACCACTGTTCTCGATGATTTTTCAATTATATATATATTAAAAAAAGAGTAAATTTTTGTTTTACCTCAGCTTGGCCATGGGATTCACCAGCATTGAATTGAGCACTTGACATCTTAAATTTTTTGATCTTTAAGAAATTATATGGTAGAAATTTTGATTGTTTTTTTCCTTTCAAATTTGGTTTCTAATATATTATAATAAGTAGAGGATCTATAAATAGAGAAGTTGTAAGTTTAGTTGATTGATAAAGCATGATTTGCTGCTTTTTACCCTCCTTCATATGGATATAAATTTTTTAGCCTTCCATAAAGTATTTTTATCCATGCACTTTTATTTTATTTTTTAAAATGTTATTTATAAAGTCACTCGTGTTATATAATAATACATGTCAAATTAATTGTAACTATTTTGATTTTGTAAATTGACAAATAATTTTGAACACCTATTTATGGTAATGTGGACAACTAATATTGGATGGTAAGGAAAATATAAAAAATGGTTTAATTATTTTTCACATTTCATGTCAAATTAGAATTAACAAAAGCCGACTTCTAATAGAAAATCTTTAATTGTTTTCCCATTTCATCTCAAATTGTATTAACGGTATTTCTAATTATTGTTTTTCCCATTTCATCTCAACTTAGACTTAACAAAAGACTACTTCAATTATAATCAGGAAACGCTATTTCTAAACTTGTATAAATAGACGTAACATTCAACCTAAAATTATTCTCACCAATTTTTAATTTTCACTTTGTTCGTTCAAATATAATTAGTTACTAATTAATAATGGTGACAAATACTGATCTAGAATTGGGAGTTGTAGCAGCAGGGGAATCATCAACAGAGAATGCATTCAAAGAAGAATATGTTCCCCCGTGGCACAAACAAATTACGTTGAGGGCAATGTTCACTGGATTCATCCTCAGTGTCATATTCAACTTCATTGTTTGCAAACTCAATCTCACTACTGGTGTTATCCCTTCTCTCAATGTCGCTGCTGGACTATTGGGATTTGCCGGAATTAAATCATGGACGGCTCTTACTCAGAAATTTGGAATGTTGAAACAGCCTTTTACTAGACAGGAGAATACCGTCATACAGACGTGTGTCGTTGCTTCTTCTGGCATTGCTTTTAGCAGTGGCACAGCAAGTTATATGTTGGGAATGAGTCCATACATAGCATCTCAGGCTGATGCAGGAAATTTACCAATTAATACTAAGAATCTTGCTATTTCATGGATGCTTCCTTATCTTCTTGTTGTTAGCTTTGCCGGTTTATTCTCAATTGTCGCACTAAGAAAGATGATGATAATGAAGTACAAGTTGACGTATCCAAGTGG
>JAJOOO010027953.1:0-15610 GCA_029582685.1 Solanum piurae
ATGTAAATCTTAGGCCGCTTGATGGTACAAACAAGCACTCCATTGTTGTTTTCAATCGCCATAGCCAAAAATATTTTTATTCTTAAAATCAAATCTGGTTGGTTTGGATTAAAATTCAAAATTTGGATTAAAATTACAAATTTGGAGCTCCAAAGAATCAAAATAAAAATTTGTCAACCGAATCAACTTAGTGGGTTGACCATTTACAAGGATGATTAACAACTCCAACAATATCGATAAAAAGTTGATTTTCAAAAATTTCTAATTTCATTCACAAATTCGAATCAAGAGGAATACAAAAATTCTATTTTACATCCGGTGAAGATAGCAGCGGCGGCAACGACGTAGAAATGACGGGAGAAGGAGAGATATGGTCCAAAGAAGGAAGAGATTTCTATGAAGAAGAAAGAAAGAAATAAGGAAAAAAAATAAAAGATATATATATATATATATATATATATATATATACTAAAAAAAATAAAGTTCTAATATTTATTTTCGCTGCTCACTCTCTTAGAGTGAGTGACATACACTCACTTCGCCACATAAGCATTTAGGGGATGATAATTTTAGTTTTAAACAGTTCAGGAGGGTGATAGGACCCGTGAAGTTTAAGTGTGTAGTTGGGAATCCAATAATAGATTGAGTGGGTATTTGACCATTTTCTCTAAAATATAATTATCAGATTTATCTTTATTTTTTTTCAATTATATATTTTTATCAATTTTATTCACTTGATTAAAATTTATAGCCACAACAATAAAAGATTAATATCAGATTATAAGTTGAAAAAATCCGTTTTTATTGTAGGAAACAAATAGCATAGAGAAACACTGTTATGTTTCTTATTGAACCAAACTCATGGATGTAAATTAATATTTTATTTTATTTTGTTTAAAAGTAATAGTTAATATTAATTTGATTCAAATAAAAAAATAATCCAAATCAAAATCACGATCACCCCCCCTACTTAAATAATTGACGATTTGACGTCTTAATTATTTTTTTTAAAACGTTAATTGTTTTATATGAAGAATTGAATTTAGTAAAACGACTAATAATATTTTGTATAAAATATAGTACAATTTTGACTATGATGTATGCTTTAATTTTTATGAAGAGTTCAGTTTCGGTCAGCAGCTCAACATGACCGTTTTTCCATAACTTTTCATATTATTAGTCCACATTTTGAGAACAAACATTGTCTGTTTTATATTATTTGACTTCTGTTAAATTATCACATGATTTATAAATATTTTAATTAAATTAATAATATTATAAATTATAAAATTAATTATTACTATTTAATATAGTTATTTGATACTACGAATAATATGAAGGAAAAAAAACTCTTTAATTTGCACATAAAAAATAATATTTATTTTTAATATAGAAATGATGTAAAACAAAATGGAGCAAGTATTTATTATTTCCATAAAGAGGAGACTCCAATGGAAAAGATCTTTATAGATTTGTAGAATCAAATTGTTGACTTTTACTATTGGACTAAATTAGTTGACAAATTCCTATATGAAAAGTAATATATTATAAATGATTATTATAAAAAGAATCGACTATATAAATTTGATGAGCAAATCAATAGGACCATTTTTTCTTGTCCACACTTTTGACTATAAGTCTAGCAAAAGTGATGAACTACAAAAATTTGAAAACGATGACTCCAATAGAAAAGATCTTTATAGACTTATAAAATCAAATTGTTGACTTCTACGATCGATCTAAAATAGTTAATAAATATATCCCCATTTAATATAAAAAATAAATTAAAAAATAATTATTTAAATCATAAGCATTTTCTGTCTTCAATTTTAAGATTACATGATTTAAATTAAAAAGCAAAAAATGAGAAAACTCCTTAGGAGCTAAATGCAAAAAAAGCGATTAAAAGTATAGGAAAAAATGAATCATAAAATATGATTATTAAAGAAAACTCTAACATAAAACTTTAATGGAAAAATATGAATATAATAATGTGTACATGATCAAATAATTGACTTTTACGAACGTATCGTTAATGAATCTTTAGAATAATGAATAACATTTTTGTGTGATGTTAATTGTTTATCGTATTAAAAATAGTTATTTTAAATAGAGTACTAGTTAATCTACAAAATAAGAAAAAATAAGTTTCTAATAAATACTTTTAAAAAATATGAACTTTCTTTAAGAAAATATTTTTGACTTCACAGAAGTTGGCTCAAATCGACTTTACTAAATATGGAAACAAATAAGTGCAAATTAAAGTAAAATACAATCACATTTAAGTCCTAATTAGTCCATTTAACATTTTATTATTGTGAATTAATTAGTTAAATTGTCATTGAACATAAAGAATTCAAGATTAGAAAAACCTCACTCTAATATATCGAAATAGTTTAAACCACTCAACAATTTTATTATTAATCTGAAGTTTTTAAGTACTTCGACTGAATGAATCCTAGTGAAAGAATAATGTTAATTGTTTCATTAACTATTTTTTTACAAGAAACTTATCGAGACATGACTTACCTATTTTGTCAACCATGATATATATGAATCTATTCAAATTTTTAATGAAGTTGATTGAAAAACTACGAACTTATACATCATATTACTTAAAAATTACCTGTTCCAACTTGATGAAGAGTTTCAGGAACTTCAACTTCTAAAGCCACAACATGATGATCATCCATTTTCTGTGGATTTGAAGGACTTGAAATTATTGGCATTTCCTCCCTTTGTTCATTTTTTCCCATATTTTTTATCGAAAAAAAATATTTTTTTAGATAAATTTTCAATGGAAAATTCCAAAAGAAAGTTGTATTTTGTATATATGAATGGCTGAATGATGCATTTATAGGATGAATTTATTCACAATTAGTGGTAGTTGGATGTAGGGAATTCTGACTATTTCTTGTTTTAATTAAAAAGTACAAAATGACTATTTCTTATTTCTTTTTCTTTTTCCCATCCAGCTCTACAATGGTCTTTTAAGTCGATTTTGACACACATGACAGAGGGCAAGCGAACGAGGAGTATAAAGTAGAGAATTGATCGATAGATTTATAACCAGTAATCTATATAAATATCGCTAAAAACTTTAGTGACTCTGAATACAATAATATTAACTCAACTGCCACTAAAAAAATATATTACCACTAATATCTCTTTTGCTATAGTGGAAAAAGCTTTTCACATAGTCGTCGATGCTCAATTCATGAGATTTATTGGCCCAAAATGAGCAATGTGTGTGCGTCATCTAAGATTTTGCACAGTTCTTAAAGACAAATATTATCTGTATCATATGAGTATTTCTTTAACCAATGGATGATATAACTAATTAGTAACTATGAGTTCACTCAAATCCAATATTTTGATATACGACTGAAAGAAATTCACAAAATTTTCTTGTTGTTGTTTATATTTGGATTATTTCCTTAATGATTTTTTGATGAAATAATATTAAAAATTAAAATTAGTATAGTCAAAGAAATTAGGCCGAAATTGGTATGTTTCCTAAATTAAATGCCTATATCCTTTCTAAAACCGTCCTAAAGATAATTAATTACTATATGAAGGGAAAGTTTACGGATATATTATTCGATCAACTAGTTTCTTTCCTACTTAAATTTTATATCTGATAAAATCTTCCTATAAATTAAAATGAATGAAGTAATAATTTTAACGACATGAGATATTTTAGAAAAATTATACGATTTTGATTGGAAAAGGATAATATCAAATCAAGTTAATAATATTTTTAAGGGAAAAAGGACAAATATAGCCCCGAACTATCGTAAATAGTATACAGATATCCTCCGTCATATTTTTGGGACATTGGTGCCCATGCCTATCTAAAAACTAGAGCATATATGCCCTTCATTCTAACGGAAGACAAAATAGGGACACGTGGCACAATCTTATCCGATCCGTTGATCCAATATTTAATAAATATCGGATCGGTGGATAAGATTATGACACGTGTATATCTGTTAGTATAAGGGTATATATGCTCTAATTTTTGGGTGGCAAGGGCACTAATGTCCCAAAAATATAATGGAAATTATCTGCATATCATTTATAATAATTCGGGGGTATATTTTTTTATTTTTTTCCTTATTTTAAAATATATTAGAGCCAATAATTTTGTGGGGCAAGTATGAAGACATTGAAGGGGTAGCTTTGTGCCTAGATCACGTGGAATTTAATTTGTGATGGTCATGTGGACCTTAGGTTGAGGAGGAGATTTTTGGGCGAACAAAGTTCAAATTACATTACAAGCTAGTAAGAAAAATAAAAGATGTGTGTCGTGCTCCCAAGTTTTCAATTAGAGATTATTGCATAGAAAATTATCAAGATCGTTTTGGGAGTTCTCTTTTCAATAATGTCCGCGATCACAATTAGAGATGAATTTAAAATTTAAAGTTTATGATTTTTTATAATAATTTTAAATTAATAATTATAATTAGAGATATAATTAAAAAATTATAAATATTTGATTAAATCTGTATAAAAATAAATGAGTTTATTTGAATTTGATAGATTTTTTTTACGATTTAGGTTATTATATAAAAAATTTCATTGTATATATAGTCTATGCAAAAGTTATTAAATTCTCGTAAATTCATATATTATACTCCAGCTCTATATCTATTTATATGTGAACATATAAACGTTAAGGAAATTTTTCAAAGTAGGCAAAGTAGTTGTAGCCAAAAATACAATAATATGTTACGGCCGTTGACCGTTTACATTGCCATTATGATTTTCATATGATTATAAATAGTTTTTTTTAAAATAAAAAAAAATCATAAAAAGCAACATGATTATAAATAGTTTAAGTTTTTGTGTGTTGGTATTATGTAGTTATTTTTGTTATCAACTTAAATTGATTTTTTTTGTTTTGTTTTTACAAATAATAGCAAATAATAATATTTTGGGGTGCAAATGAAAGGCATAGATTTATAAGATGTACATCTTAGAATTTGAGGTGTAAGTCTCGAGCGAAAAAACATAAGCTCCGGATACAAAAGCATATAAATTTGTTTTTTGGTTGTTCGAAAAGTATTTTCCTATTGTTTATTATTATTGGTGATGATATTTATACTTTATGCTATTGTGTTTTCATGTTGTAGTGATTTTTAAAAATATATATAAATAAATAAAGCGAGTCTCATAGAAAATGATACTGTCATAGTAGCTTTTAGATGATTATGTCCGAAATTGATAAGATAGGGGTTTCACAGCACTATATGTTTTCGAAGTAATTTTATCAATTTTTGTGTTAGTGTTTTTATAATTTTTATTCTTCTCCTTCTTTGAAATATATACAGTAATAAGTACAAATATAGTTGAGTGTGGGAAAGACTAGTAAATGCGGAGATCGATGATGAAGATTTCATTTTTAAAGAATATCACGACTACGACAATTTTTTATTTTGTTACTTCTCTCAAATAAAAATTATAATATTTCTTTCTATATTATTGGTGATTTATTTGCATAATTATTCAAAATTTATTTTTGCTAACTTTCTTAGTGAAAAAATGATAAAATTGAAGATACATGAAATATATGCCCTGTAAATTTATGAATCTTACGAAATTTACGTCTCACCCTATACTATGTAAAATATCTTATTACGCACTCCACCTTTTAAAACAATGGTTACAATAGTCAACCCTAGTATGAAAGATTTGGTAGTTAAGTCTATTCATACAAAGAATAGGCTTAGGACTATTGTTTAGAAATAATATTTTTTCTACTCTAGACTTTAAAGTTTAAATACACCCTTAAGCGTTAAGAGTATCACTACGGGTATGGAGTTCCTTTGGATACAAAGTCGTCTTTATTAGGAAGTGCTTTACCCTTCAGTGTAGAATATTTTTACGCAAATTCAAATTTAGTTGAGCTTCAATATTGATATGAGACATTGAATGGAAACAAAAAAAAAATATTGCTTGTATGTTTTTCATCAATAATAACAATCACCATTAAACTTCTAAAAGCAAATAAATTATTTATTACAAATTTACAATAGTCAACCCTTAAGTAAAAGGCTTAGAGTTGGGACTCTTCACACAAAGAATAGATTTAAACTTGGGACTATTCATTAGAAATAAGATATTTTCTACTCTAGGACTTTAAAGTTAAATACATCCTTAAGGGTTCATTTGGTATTGTGACTCCCCAACTTACGATAAGAAGTTCCACATCGGCAAAACAAATGAGAGATGTTGAGTATATAAGTAAGCAAATCTTACCAACTAATGATGTGTTTGAAAGCCGCACGGGCCTAGTCCCAGAGTGGACAATATCACTAGCGGGTTGGGCCGTTACAAATGGTATTAGAGCCACTCTGTATCGGCCTTGTCGATGTAGGCTAGAGTTCAACTGTGTTTAGATAAATTTCGATAAGGTAGGGCAAACCTTAGTGCTGAGTCTAGGCAAATCCCATTCAGTGGGGCAAATCTCATGTAGAACGATGAGTCCATAAATGGGTGTATGTGATGCCCCAGCTTAAGATAAGAAATCACATATCAGCAAAACACAAGAGAAATATTAGGTATATAAGTAAGTAGGTCTTACCAACTAGTGATGCGTTTTAAAGTCGTGTGGGCCTTGGCCCAGAGCGGACTGAGCTGTTACAGATATGAGGGATAAAAAATAAATATTCCTAGAATCAAATTTTGATGTTTTGTTTGGTTGTCAAGTTTGGGATAAGTTATCCCACCATTTATATCATAATGATGGAATAAATTAGCTCATATACATGGTAGGATAAGTATCTCATGATAACTAATCTTAGGATAATTAATCATGCGATAACTTGTTCCTAACCAAACGACCCCTAAGAGTTAAGAGTATCATACGATCAACATGGATTGTGGTGCAGTGGTGAGATTGCTTCACTCCTAACCAGAGGTCTCGGGTTCGAGCCCTAGGTCTAGAAAACCCTCTTGGGAACGCCACCCCTTAATGGGTCATGCAGTGCGCAATCCAAATTTAGTCGAGCCTCCAATGCGGGCTCCGGACACCAAGAGGAAAATAAAAAAAAGAGTATCACTAAGGGTACATAGTCTCGTTGGTTACAGAGTCGCCTATGTTAGAGAGTTTTACCCCACAGTGTAGGACTTTTTTATACAAATTCAAATTTAGTCAAGGTATAATATAGGTACCAAACACCGGATGAGAAAAAAAAGTATCACTAATTTAGAAAGAAATTTCACATTAAAATATAGCTTGCAAGTTTTCATCAATAATAATAATCATCATCAAATTTCTCAAATAAAATAAATCATTTATTACAAATTTACAATAGTCAACTCTAATATTATTAATATTAGAGTTGGGACTACCCACACAAAGAATAGGCTTAGACTTGGGACTATTCTTTAGAAATAAGATTTTTTCTACTCTAGGATTTTTTTTATAAGAAATACCCAAACACCTCCATGCCATCAGTAGGCAGGTGATTTGGTACTTCCTCGGTTTACTTTATGTGATGTGATTCGGATTATGAGAATTAAATAATCAATCTAATTTTCGGTATAAAGCGGATGCTCTATACAAGAAGAAGGTACGTTTGAATTATATTGTATACAAAAAGTCAATTCTTAAAATGGGTAAGTAAAAAAAATATATTCTTAATATAAGGGCCTAGTAAAATGAAAACGAGAGAATAATTTGTGATAACTATTTTAAGAAATCATGAAACATAATTTGAGACTGAAGGAGTATTGGAGTATTATGTTAATTACTCCTTTTGTCTCAAAATAACTGTCACTCTGTTCATTTCACGTCAAGTATGAAAAATTATAAATACGAGGTATAATGACACTTATTTTGAGAAAAATGGTGTTATTAACCTAATACTTATTTTGAGACAAAAAAAAATTATTGTTAAAGTGATACTCCCTCCATTCCAAGAAAGTTGTCACATTTCATTTGTCAAAAGTTATTTTGATTAATTTTCAAAATAAAATTAGATTAAGTTAAATCTATATTTTAAAATTAAAATTTAGATATTCAAAAACAATACAAAAAGTTCTATAAGTTTCAGTTTTTCTCATAACAACGTGATAAAAAAAATACATCTTAAAATATTAATCAAAACTCATATTATTTGACTCTCAAAAAAAAATTGTGCTCCCTCTATTTACTTTCCCTCTATTTACTTTTACTTGTATACTATTTCAAAAATAGATTTTCATTTTTACATGTCATTAGTTTTAACATATTAAGAAAAAATAATTTATTTTTCATGTTTTACCCTTAACATCAATTACTTATTCCTCGTATTATTTTTCAAGACCTAATACGAAACATTAGTTAATTTGTATTGAATACTTCCCACCAAACTTGGCAAGACGATATTCTTACCAAACAGATTGCTTTCATATAATCACTGGTGAAAAGTGTTGAAAAATATATATAAAGAAAATAAAAGTCATATGAAAAAGAATATGAAGAAGTTTGATAATATGAACCACAAATACAAAACTAAAGGTAAGTATTTCTTCATTCATCCTTAATTAGAGGTCTTAGGTTTTAGTTTTTTTGGATACGGAGTCGTCTTTGTTAGGAAGACTTTACCTTCACAATATGAAACTTTCCGGCGCAAATTCAAATATAGTCGGGCTTCAGTATAGCTATCAAACACCAAGTGAGAAATAAATAATAACAATTATAATTTATGCATATTTTGATGACTTTTTTGGTTATATAATTATATAATTTTGATCATAATTATTAAATTCAATCAAATTCATAATTGAAATCCTAGCTCTATCTTGATAGGGAGGATATTATGAGACTTTTTTAAAAAAATCTTCTACCAAGAAAGTCACGAAAACTTATTTTTTTTAAAAAATATTCTCTCTGTTCACTTTTATTTGTCACATTTCTATTGGCAAACCCATTAATCAAGAATAATTAACATGACTATTATACCAAACTACCTTATTAATTGATGTTAATTATTAAGCCTTGAAAAATTATTTGGGAATTATATTCCCACAAGCATCCACATTAATATAAATATATCATTTCAGGATAGAACAATTTATTACTTCAATAAAATAGCGCTACCTCAAATTTTGGAGAAATGGCTATAAATCCCATTTGATTTTTTTATGAAAAGTGTAGTAAACTTAGAAAATTTATTATTGAAAATCCTTCGAATGTGTTTATTGTGCCTTATTTATGTAAAAATTACAACTTATTTTCCTCCACAATTTTTAAAACCTAACAATTAACTTATGTTTAAAATTGAGTTAGGCAAGTCAAAAGAAGCCGCCAAAAAGATGGTGTTTGGCACATTTAAAACCTAACAATTATCAATGTAAATTATGTTAGAATTGTGAACATAAAAATGAGTAGAACATGACATTGTCATATACATGTACGAAAACATAATTCTTACAGCACCTCTTATTATAATTATAACTGATAGCATGAATGTTGGTCTAAATAAGATTTCAGAGAAACACATAATTATTGAAATACATTTTTTATATATAGGTAAAGCTTATTCAAGAAATGGTCCCCCAAAATCTGAGGGATGGCATTCAAATTTGATACATGTGTGAGAGTTAACACATGGATGACACAAGCATACTTGTTCAGTTTCTCCAAGTGTGCCTGAATATCTTTGGTATTCATCAGCTTCTTATTTGTAGCAGTACTTCATAATTGCCTCTTCCTTGGAGAATGTCATAACATACCCAACAACACCAACTACCACCATTGAGAGTGTTTCAATTATACTGACCATCTCACATGTTTTTCTCTTGTGGAGTCTTACAGTTCAGCAAATAAGATGTCAGAATCAATATTTAGCATCAACGTAGTAGTATCTCCCCTTGGAGTGAAAGGTAGTAGGACAACGCTAGCAACCCCGAGTCTAAATAATAAATGTATGCCGAAAATGTGAATACAGAACTGAAATGTTATAAATAAAAGGGTGAATTTACTTGATACATGTTTTTCAACTTCTCTCACAATGTGGGTTATTCCAACCTTATAACCCAAGAAGGAAGTCAGCTTGCAAGGTTTGCTTGCATCATCCTTAGGCACTGAAAAGCAAATGATGGATAAGGAAAGACTTGAAATATTTACTAAAATGTAGTAGGTGTTGATATTGTAGAGAAGCTAAATTGCCAGACAAAAAAGGAGGAGGCTGCAAATGGTAAAAACATACATATGTTAAAAAGTGATAAATTCAAGAACCGAATCATCTAATAGCAGTACATTTTTTTCCTTTAAGGTAAGAGCAAGTAGCTATGTAGTCGGGTCTTTATATAGAACCATAACTGCACTGGTATTTCTTGCAAGATTATCTTGTTGCTAATTTTCTTTTCCTTTCTGTTATTCATGAGATTATAGGGATGGCAAGAAAAATAATGAGATCTACAATATTTTTCAGAAAATTGCAGATAAAGACAACCTTTATGTACATGCTCACAACAATACTACTAATGTCCTGCCTCCACAACATCATCACGGGGTGAGATCACCACAACCTGAGATTTGCCAGGGTCAAGTACAATGTAAAATATTCTGGCTTTCCTCCTCTTGAGCAGAACTATTTTAGAAGATATAAGAAAACTTGCAAGAATCCATTTTCAAAAAACAATCTCGGTAGTTCCAAAAGTTATTAGCAAATTAGATGAGTTATACTATATGCCTCCATCAGAAGGTTGACAAATACATAGATTCATACTAACATAATTCATATATGATGGTAAGTCCCGAAAAGGAAGAGTTCAACAAAGTTGTCTCTAATTGACATTAACTATTCTTTCTATCTAAACATGTGGCTTATTTTGAACTAATTTTTTCGCTAAATTCATCTCATTAGAGTCAAGTGGTTGAATGCCTCTCTCCTTATGGTCAAGTGGTATTCGACCATAAAACATCATCCAGTTCCTTGCAGAAATAAAGTAAAGAAACTTGCAACTCCTACCCTCACTATAAATCAATTTATTCACACAAATTCATCAAATAAGAAATCAGTAAGTAGTTAATCAACAACTCTACAAAAAAGTAAATACTTTTTACTCCAATATTTCAACAATCGAGAAAAAACCCACTAACATCTTACCACTTCCTGTGCTTCTTCTTCTAGAGATGCTCGTAGAAATAAAATTAAAAAATTACACCTCCAAATAGAAGGATTTACCAAATGATGAATTGACCCTTGCAACTGAAACTTTACCATTCTACTAATCTATCACGATAAGAACCAACACCTTTTTTATTATCAAAATTGTTTATGATCAGTCAAATTTAACATTCATATTCATAGATGCAAATACATTGAAAGGAAAGATATACTTACCTCTAAAAGAGCCTGAGAGAAATGAAATCTTAAGAGAAGAGCAGTGTTACGTTGAAGTCAATTTTCGTGTTGACATTGAAAGAATAGTTGTCAAAAAAGGCACTACACGTGGCTATTGTTATAGTTCACGCGTTAGAAGGTGTGAGCTTAAAATAAGGTGAGTGTCAGAAATTACAAAATTGAATTTTATTCCTATCGCCACTGCGACACTACTTTAATCAGTATCATCCAAGAATTAGTGTCACACCACTTCAATGATATCATCTAAGAACAACATGATATAACTAAACTCCATTGCACCTATGTATCTTCAAGGATGTATGCACAAATCACAATAAAATCATTTGCATGCAACTCAAAAGTATAGACAAATTAATTAAAACACAAAATAGGAACAAACATATACCTTGCAGATGGAGAACTAAGTGAGTATAGTAAACAGTGTAAGATTCCTAAAAACTCTCATCAAAACAAAGAGCTCCTCCTCTGACAAACCAAGCACAACATCAAGAGTTCAAGCAAGGAAGTGCATTGTGGTGCTTAGAAGATAAAAAAAATCAAGTCCATTGGCTTGTTCCTTCTTGCATAGCTAAAAATATTGATATATGATATCATTCACTTACCACCAAAAGTTGCAGCAGTTCAACTCTTTGTACATATTACAATCATATCAGACCATGAGTCTGAAATGTTGGGTTGATTTTACTGTACTTTGGTGGACACAGTTGATAACTTTAATGTTATAAAATAATAATTTTGTGACATTATTGTGATATAAGCTCTTGAAATTGAAATAAGTTCGGCAGCGCCTGCAAAATCTTGATGATCTTCTCTATCTAATGAATATTTTCTGGTACATCAGTTGATGATAAAACTATCCTGCTACAGCCCAAAAATAGAGAATGACATCAGGAAACTTCAAATAAGTTAAGTGAGGCATATAATCAAACAACTTGGATGCACAATCCACTTCAAATTTAAGTCATCTTGGATGTTTTAGATTTTTTTAAGACATCTAACTTCGCACAAATTAATTGATTATCGGGACAACATTCGTCAAAGAAACACAATGCATGTGCAAATCAGGTAGTTAGTTAAACATGCATGTAGAAATTAATTTTAGCTAGAAATTGTATCCAAAAGAATAAGAAACTAAGATACACATACCGAAATTGTGATTCCTATATTCATCAATGTTAGGCTGAAACTGAAAGAAATGAAGAGAACAATAACTTGGGAACTGGAAAAACAAAATTCAGAGCAAACCTGTGAAATCCAAAAATCTCTAAATAAATTTAACTAAAAACGTACCAAAATTAATGAGTACAGAGACTTGAAATTGAAATAGAAGAGAAGAGAATAGGAGAAAGAGAACTCATAGACCATTGAAACCTAAAGCTTGAAAGCAGTGAGATCAAGTTTGTTCTTTGAAGGGGTGTTGGTGAGATGTATGTTTATTTTGTTGAGGGATACAGGTTGTCTGAGGGAAAAGTTTGTTTATTTACACGTGTTAAATGGGAAACAACTTGACTGTACACTTTATGTTACTTATTGTACAACTATTTGTTGCTGTGTTGGTCATAGTTACTGTACAAATTAGATAGCTTTTGGTACAACTTGTTAACGCTGTGTTGGTACATCAAACTCCCATTTCTAAATATGATGACAAGGATTGGATGAGGTCAACAACTCTAAGGAGAAAACAATAGAACTATATGGTTTAAAACTAAAAGACATCCTTTTAGTCGAGAAAAGACTCGGTCTTATTTAATAGTTGAAAAATTCCCTTCTAGGTAGCTAGTCAAACCTCATTGTTCATCAGAAAAACTCAAGAGTATGCACATGCCCCTCCGTTATGTTTCCACTTAAATACTTTCCCCAACTTTGGGTCGACGTCAAAGTTGAAACTCGTGACATGAACGTCCCTCGCTATAATTATACTCAAATATTAGCGAAAATTTGAATTCTAGAGGTTATTAGACTAATCCTAGTATTTATAAATCCTACTATACTTCTATTATCAAAGTGACTTTCTTTCATAGCACTAAAAGACATCAAAAATTTTCGCAGATTCACGCAAGAATTAAAAGTAAAACGGAGGTATGGAAGAATTTACAAAAGTTTATAAGAAGCAAATAAACAAACCTGTCAATTCGTGGCAAAATATTTTCGGATCTGATATTTCCCTAAACGATAAACCCTGTTCAAGCAAAACAAGTTTTGGAAAATTACAATTAAGTAACAAAAGAAAGCCATCATGAATGAGTAAAATCCTACAGTACTAATATGCATTTACTGAAGTTAGTTCCTTTTTTTTCCTCAAGTTTAATGTGAAAGACCAACTCTCAACACTTGGTCTCAAAATTGCATTGCACCTTTTTACCTTCTTCATTAAACAATACTTTCTCACACCTTACTCCTTGAAAAGTAACTCAAGACATAATTCATAGACATTTTGGAACAATGTCCATGACTTCATTTTTATATTGATAAATGCTAAAATACACTCTTTAACATCACACACAAGGTAACTATTCATAAATTAGACTTCTTGTAGCCTCCTTATAAACTTGAAATGGAATACATGTACAATTATAAAGTAATGATTAGTTGTTAGTACTTGTATTTGAAACAACAAAGATGCAAAAGACATAGACAACAAATATTTTTCAAAGTGCAGAGTGAAGGAAAAAAGGGAGCAGGTTAACATTCTAGCAATATGTGTAAATAAACAGTTAAGCAAATCTAGTGAGCTACCAGATTTTTCACCTCAAATTAGTGGATTCAACAAAGAGTCAAATTCTACAAATGTAGTAAATCAACCTAATCTGCCTAGAATCAGAAGAATCGAATTGGGTCTTCTTTGGATGCAGAGAAATCTGAACGTAGAACCCAAAAAAATATAATAAAAAAACAAATAGAGATAATAATTTACCTGATACAACACCACCACACACATAAAGAGCTCTAAAACTACTTGCTCTGTTTCTTCTTCATTGTCTACCGATTTCATGGTCAAGTCGATTTTTGAATGTCAAAACAATTTTCGTAAGAATAGAAACGGTCAACAAAATGAACCAAGAAACAAAAGGCTAAGAGTGAAAATGAATACTTACCTTACCGTGCAACTTGAGTTTGCTCTTTCTGTCTCTAAAAGGTACATACTGCCATACGCGAGAGAAGGCGAGAGATGGAGTAAACCTAAAGCACTGTTACGTGTCTATTCCAAATATCAAAAGAATCATATTTGGATTCAACAAATAACAAAAACAATAAAATTAAATCCCAAAAACATGCAAACACACAAATAATTAAAAATGGCATGGTATTGAAGTAGTTGAATTCTTCAGGCTACTTTTATGAGAAATTCTGGTGTATTTTTTTTAACTGCGAATTTTCCAACTGCAACAACAATAAGTCGGTGTAGTCTCACCTCTATCTTGTGGAGGTAAAGAGCCGATTTTCAATAGACCCTAAGAAATTTAAACATTGAAGCTCGAATTTGTAATACGATAAGAGAGATTGGAATCACCGCCATGACTGCAAGCACCGGTTGCAGGATAACCTTCCATCCGAGTTTCTCCGCCAAGATACGGGTCTGATTGCTCTCTTACACTATCAATTTTCTCATTCTCGGAGAAACAAAGAAAAAAATCATCATCACAACCTCGAATTTTTGCAACAACTATTCTAATTCTAATTCTAATATTCAAGAGAGAAAACAAAGAAGATAGAGATGACTTAAATGTTGGCTAACAGGTGGAGCAATATTAATGGACTTTGGCTATTAAGTTGCCACATATAATATGGTTCAGTAACCAATTTGCCCTTAACCTTTTATAGAAGAAAGACACGTAGGTTTCATATATCAGCTTTTTCATAGACCTAAATGACTGAAATATCCTTATTTTTAAATTATTTGACATTAAGCTAACATGTTGAAAAGGAAGTACCCTTGGTCGTCCAGGGCACCACCACTTCTATAGAATGAGATGATGATGAAGTAAGGTAAAGTAATAATATCTGGTTGGCTTAGTATAAAAAGACAACACACGTGTCAAAATAGAGTACATATGTCTCTATTACAATGAATGCACCAAAATTAATCTTCACAATACCAAAAATGACCTTATTTGTCTCATCACATTTTCAACACAAGGTACAATTATTTTAGGCTGTGTTAGTTCTTTAGAAGTGCCACTTCTAAAACACAAGGTACAATTATTTTAAGCTGCGTTAGTCCTTTAGAAGTGTCACTTCTAAATAAGAGT
>JAJOOO010027954.1:0-17000 GCA_029582685.1 Solanum piurae
AAAATAAACATAAGAATTAGTCAAATAAATTCATAAATAAAAATTATATTTATATAGTATAATTTTTTAATAGAAAAATATGTATAATTATCATAAAAATAAGGAGTAGTAAATATTATTATACATGGTATTAAAAAAATGTACATATACATAAATGTGAAAAATGATATATAAAAAGGATTTAAAGGGACATATTTGTCATTTACCTATTTTATCTCGGGATAAGTTATCCCGGGATTACTATACCACCTATGGGGAGGGATAACTTATCCTGGTACTAATTATTAATCCCGGGATAAGTTATCCCGGACTTGCCAACCAAACAACATAATTCTTTTTTATCCCATCACTATTTCCTTATCCCATCACTATTATTTCTAATCCCTCACACCAAATGGGCCCTAAGTATTTTCTGATCACCGCAGAGTTTGTAATACACTCCATGATGATATTACAAATGAAGATGCTTAAATAATGTAAAAATATAACAATCAAGAAGAAGGTTGAGCTATCAGCCTCAAACTTTCTGTTACGAAATAACTTGAAGTATTTTTCTCTTGTCCTCTTCTTCAAACATATCCAACAACACTTGATAATTCATACCTTCTTTATGGATTTATTAGATCTTGTTGAACCTATTGATACTGTCATATAGTTCTGCTTTGCCTGTCGCATCGGTAGGGGCCTTGAAACAAACTCCCCAGTCGCTTTACTGTCCCAACTATGTTGCCTTTCATGTGTTTTCTTTTTCGCTTTTATTGCTTCCACTTCTTTGTTACCTAGATTATATATCCTCTTCCCTAGCCACTCTACCAAAGCATATGTCCAGCTCTTCCAAATCTTCATCAAGAAAATCCTCGCCCAAATCAATTGTATTCGACGTTAAGGCCCTAGAATCATTCTTCTTTGCAATCAGACATTTAGGCACAAATACGTGCTTCTGGCTTAATTTTCTATTTATAGCAGGTGGTAAAACCTGCTCTTCTTGGACCAAATTCATTGTCATTCTTTGTTGATCTTACTAGTTGTGCAGATTCACCAAGTGACTCCAAAGATAGAGAAGAGATCTTATGAGTTGAGGTGTTCAATGTGATCATGAGTGGCTTAATCGTTGGATTGAATTTGAGTAGCATGACATCCCGATTTTCTTCAATAATCTTAACTACCTTGGGATTAGAAAGATATAATGTTGGAGCCATAATATTACCATCTTTTCCAGTAGCATTCAATAAAGCATCAAAGTTATTCAAACATAATAGGTCTCTTGAGGCATTACTAATATCTTGTCTCTTATCATTGTCCTGAAATTTCTAGTCAAACTCTTTCCACTACATGGAGAATTATTTCAACTAGTCGCGGAAAGGGTCCGACTACTAGTTGAATTTTTTGTGTGCAACCAGTGTCCACTTTTAGTTGCATTCTCGTTTTCAAGTTGCAAAAAATGTTGCCTAGAATTTTCAGTATCTTCAACATCAGTTGTATCTATTAGTTTTGTCCTGAATCAATTGGCGACGCATCAACCCCAACTCTTGGTGTTTCCCCTGTATCAATATTCATTGAGCCTGCACGATTTTGCTTAGAAGTGGCAACAACCAATTGTCGATCTAAAGTAGTAGCTTTACTTTGATCGACATCCACCACCCTGTTTTTTCATTTAGTATTTCCCTCGCATCACCTTGATAGTTTTCACTATCGCTAGTACCTTTTACAGTAGCCTCAATGGTATCATCAATTTGTTTGTTATTTTGATTTCTTTTCGAGATCAAACAATAACTAACTTCATCACGACTTTGGTGCTTACAATAATTGCAATACAGAGGTAGTTATCATATACAACCTCCTGAAAAATCTCGATCAACTTACTAGGTTTTTCATCCTCAAAATGCAACCTTATACGATTTGAAAGTTTTTCAATTAGATCAAGTATAACCTTGACCCTCGTCATGCTTGGTCTTGACTTGATTTGAGCAGTTTTATCTATGACTATTGATTTCCCAACTGCTGATGCTAGAGACAACAGAGACTTCTTTGCAAACGAATCAGGAGATAAGTCCGGTAAAGAAATCCAAATCACAGCTAAAGTTGTTTCCTCCTTAGGATTATATCCAATGGACCATGGGAGTACCATATATTGGTGATCTTCTCCATTGTAGAGAAGATAATCTTGAGCGAGATAAAGCTAGTACAAAATCTTCATATTGATCAAACCTCAACAAAATTTATCTTGGAGCAAGTAAGTCAATTAAATAGTTGCCCTTGGTACCAAGATGTTTCGGCAAAATCGACCTTAATACCTTCAAATCTATCATGCCATAAGATAATTTAAACCACTGCTTGATGCAATCCTTCTTCGATCATAAAGTTTTGTCTTTTCTCCGTTAAAAACGTGATAGTAGATTCTCCGTGAACAATTTCGACAGATTTTTATGATTGTTTTTTTAGTTATTTAGGGCAGATTGCTTGGGGTTAAGAGTATTGTAATCGAGGAATTATTACAAAGTAGATTTTGACATCACAGTGAATACCATTAATTTTTTGACATGTTCATTTCCCCCCCTTAAACTTTGAAGAATTATTGTTCTATGTTATACAATTAACAATGCTATGAAGTTTTTTTCTTGATTATTTATGTTAAAGTTATACATGCTTTAAGCAGTAAATATTTGTTCGACATAGTTTATAATAATTTTAATATAAAAATATGCATTTATAACTTGTGCAAAAAAATAAATTTATTTTTAATATGAATAACGTCAAGTAAATACGTATTTTTTTTCTTACTTGAAGCGAAACACTTTCCTAAAACAATAAGAATTGATAGTTTTTTATTTATTTACTTATTCTTTTTTTCCCCACTTATTTTGTTGAATATTACATTGATAGCAAGTATATTTAAGAAAAGGCGTAAACCTTCTATTCATGATTTTGAGATGTGTTGATTTTTTTTTAAAAAAATTGATTGATTTTTCATATATCATATGTATTCAATATGTTTGATTTATATGTAATTTTATATGCATATGTAGTATTGAAATTAAAATCCATCGAGATGATAAAATTTGAACATTATGTAGTATTTTAGATCTATCATACTTTTTTATTGATACTATATAGTAGTGCTTAATTTTCATTTATTTTGTGTTTATGGTATTTTAACTTTTTGTATTTTTATTTTTATTTTAGGTTCATGCTCTCAGAAAATTATGTCAAAAGAGTCATATTAAAATCTAAAATGCATCAATATATACTTATTTTTTCATATGATCAAAATGAATAAATCGCTAGACCTATTGATTTGTATTTTGAAGGTTATGTAGTATTCTAGACCTATTGATACTATATATTAGTGCTGAATTTTTATTTATTTTGTGTTTATGGTACTTTAACTTTTTGTATTTATATTTATATTTATATTTATATTTTAGGCTCATGCTCACTGCAAATTATGTCAAAAGGGTCATTTTAAAATTTAAAATGCATCAACAAATACTTATTTTTTCATATGATTAAAATGGACAAATCGCTAGACCTATTAATTTGTATTTTGAAAATTATGTAGCATTTTAGACCTATTGATACTCTTTTTTTGATATTATATATTAGTGCTTAATTTTCATTTATTTGGTGTTTATGGTACTTTAACTTTTTGTATTTGTATTTTTATTTTAGGTTCATGCTTTCGGAAAATTATGTCAAAAGGGTCATTTTAAAATATAAAATGCATCAATAAATACTTATTTTTTTATATGATTAAAATGGACAAATCGCTAGACCTATTGATTTGTATTTTGAAGATTATGTAGTATTTTATACCTATTGATACTACATATTAGTGCTTAATTTTCATTTATTTTGTGTTTACGGTACTTTAACTTTTTGTATTTGTATTTATATTTTAACTTTAACTTTATTTTAGGTTCATGCTCTCAGAAAATTATGTCAAAAGGGTCATTTTAAAATCTAATACATCAATAAATACTTATTTTTTCATATGATCAAAATGGACAAATCGCTAGACCTTGAGAAACTTGTTCAAATTAATACGGTTATTCAAATAATTATTAATTTTAATTAATTTTATATTATTTTAGTAAGTCGATGAGCTTTGAACAATTTATTATTTTTTTAAAAACAAATTGTGTGAGTTAAGTGATTATATACATTTAATATTTTAAATTATGTAAAATACTAACGTATCGTGATGAATTTGAACTCTCGTGACACTTTTGTAATCAAGTGATTTTACACATTTAGTATTTTAGCTTAAGTTAAATATTAATGCATCATGATCAATTTGACTCTTGTGACACTTTTGTAACCGCTGATCTTTGGAACTCGCAATATTCTTACTTCTTTTTTGTCTCTTTTGATACTCTTGTAATCAAGTGAATTTACACATTTGGTATTTTAAATTAAGTTAAATACTAACGTATCGTGATCAATTTATCTTGTCACACTTTTGTAACCGCTGATCTTTGGAACTAACAACATTCTTACTTCTTCTTTGTCTTTTTTGATATGATATTTCTTTAGTTTTTATTTATGTACTTAGAAAAAAATATAGTTTTTATTTTAAAAAGTGTCATTTTCTAATTCTGAAAAATAACTTAGTTGTTGTTTTATTTTTATTATACTCTTAATGTTTTTACAATCACACAGGTATTTTGAAATGTTTTAAATCATAAATTTTAATATTCTATTTTCCGTGCAAAGAAATGTCATGTTTAATATTATAATTTCTTTTAAAAAAAACAAAATGATGTATCTAATTAAATACTACACCCGTTCACTTTTAATTGTCATAATTTTTTTTAGAGTCAAACGATAATAACTTTGACTAACATTTTACGATGCATTTTTTCATCATATTGATATGCAAAAAAATAGAATTTATAGTACTTTTTGTATAGTTTTTGAATATCTGAATTTTTTGTTTAAAATATCAAATTAATGTAATCTAATTTAGCTTTGAAAATTAGTCAAATTGACTTTCGAAAAACACAACATGACAATTAAAAGTGGACAGAAGGAGTATATAACAGAACTACTAGTATTTAACTATATACAGTTTAAAATACGAAATGTGCAAAATCATTAAAGTATTATGATTCTAGAAGTTCATTAATTAATGAAAAAACTCAATATCACAACGTAAATAATTGATTAGCGAATGAAAATTCGAGGAATTTGATGATCTGAAACTCAACTAACATCAACAAATGATGGGAGAAAATTACTTTTTTGAAGTTAAATGAACATTAAAAATGGATGAATTTAATATACATTGAGTAGTTTAACTTACAACGATTTAATTTTAAAAAAATATATTAAGCGTTCAAAATCCAACGAATTACTAAAAGTAATAATGGTAAGTCATTGGGCAATAATGTTAAGTCACTCAAAACACAACGAATTACTAAAAATAATAACGGTAAGTCTCTCCCCAAATTTTTTGAATACGTTAAGAATAATAATTTCGTGAACACATGAATAATCGTGAGCATGAAATCTGAAAACAATAGGGTCACTTTTCTTATCTAAAATGGATAAACTGACATTTACTTTATATAGTTAAAATGGATAAATCACTAAACTTTGAGTGACTTGTAAAAATTAATAACAACGATATAAATGGTCGTTCAAAATCCAATGATTTACCAAAAATAATAATGGTACGTCGATAATAATGTTAAGGCGCTCAAAATCTAACGAGTTTAACGGTCATTCAAAATTCAACGATCTACCAAAACTAATAATGGTAAGTCATTGGACAATAATGTTAAGGCGCTCAAAACCTAACGAGTTTAACGGCCGTTCAAAATCCAACGATCTACCAAAAATAATAATGGTAAGTTGTTGGACAATAATGTTAAGACACTCAAAACCCAACGAATTGTTACAAATAATAACGGTAATCCTCTCAATGCCGAATTTTTTAAAATAGTTACCGTTATTAGTTTTAACAAGTCGCTCAACTCTAACGAATTATATCGGTTTTAGTCATATAAAAAATAAGTATTTGTTTATCCATTTTTATATAAGAAAAAGTGATCCTTTTGACTTCAGATTTCAAGCTCCCGATTATTTATCAATGTATTTGCGAATTTATTATTTCTTGACGTATTCAAAAAAAATTGTTCAGTTAATTAAAAAATATGGATTTTTTTTAAAAAAAAGCTTGATAAACTTCAAACAATTGTTATTTTCATTATTGAAACGAGAACATATTTACTTTTATTAGTACACTTTCTTTTTTTATTTTTGATAAACAATTGATTTTACTTATTATTTTTATATCTGAATGGGATGTATAAACGATTTTTCAAAATTCAACGGTTTTTCAAAATAGCAATAATGTTAAGTCGCTCATAAACCCAACGATTTTTTAAAATTAATAACAGTAAGTCTCTCAACGCCGACTTACCAAAATAAAATAAAATGAATAAACGGTCGTTTGACAACTGTTAATAATTCAACAGGTCGCTCAACTCTAACGAATAATCCGTTTTGTCGTATAAAAAATAAGTATCCATTTCATATAAGATTGTGAACCTTCTAACTTCAGATTCCATAACTCATGACTATTTATGTGCGTGCGAAATTATTATTTTTAACGTATTCGACATTTTTGTTCAGTTAATTAAACAATATGGATTTTTTTTAAAAAAAACTCTAAAAATTTCATATTATCGTTATTTCAGTTATTAGAACGAGAATTTATTTTTCTTGTTATTTTTATATCAAACCTATGCTTTTTAATACTTAATAATATATATTTTTATATCATGATTTCATATTATAATTTCGTAAATAAACCCTGATAAAAGTAATTATGTTCTCGTTCTAATAACTGAAATCCTCTCAATGCCGAATATTTAAAAATAATTACCGTTATTAGTTTTAACAAGTTGCTCAACTCTAACGAATTATATCGGTTTTAGTCGTATAAAAAATAAGTGTTTGTTTATCCATTTTTATTATATAAGAAAAAGTGATCCTTTTGACTTCAAATTTGAAGCTCCCGACTATTTATCAATGTACTCGTGAATTATTATTTCTTGACGTATTCAAAAAAAATTGTTCAGTTAATTAAAAAATAGAGATTTTTTTTAAAAAAAATCTTGATAAACTTCAGGCAATTGTTATTTCAATTATTGAAACGAGAACATAATTACTTTTATTAGTACACTTTTTTGGTTTTTGATAAATAATTGATTTTCCTTATTATATTTTATATCAAAATGGATAAACTTTGAGCGACGTGTCAAAATTAATAACGGATGTATAAACAGTTTTTTAAAATCCAACGGGTTTTTATAATAGCAATAATGTTAAGTCATTCATAAACCCAATGATTTTTTAAAATTAATAACGACAAGTCTCTCAACGCCGACTTACCAAAAAAAATTAAAACGAATAAACGGTCGTTTGACAGCTGTTAATAATCCGACATGTCGCTCAACTCTAATGTATTATCCATTTTGTCGTATAAAAAGTAAATATCCATTTATCCATTTCAGATAAGATAGTGAACCTTCTAACTTCAGATTCCATAACTCACGACTATTTATGTGGGTGCAAAATTATTATATTTTAATGTATTCGGCATTTTTGTCCAGTTAATTAAATAATATGGATTTTTTTTAAAAAAAAACTCTATAAATTTCATATTATCGTTATTTCAGTTATTAGAACGAGAACATAATTACTTTTATTACAACACTTTTTTTTTGATATTTTATTTTTCTTGTTATTTTTATATCACATCTATGCTTTTTATTACTTAATAATATATATATATATATAATATCATGATTTCATATTATAATTTCGTAAATAAACCCTAGAAAAAGTAATTATGTTCTCATTCTAATAACTGAAATCCTCTCAATGCCCAATTTTAAAAAATAATTACCGTTATTAGTTTTAACAAGTTGCTCAACTCTAACGAATTATATCGGTTTTAGTCGTATAAAAAATAAGTGTTTGTTTATCCATTTTTATTATATAAGAAAAAGTGATCCTTTTGACTTCAGATTTCAAGCTCCCGACTATTTATCAATGTACTCGCGGATTATTATTTCTTGACGTATTCAAAAAATATTGTTCAGTTAATTAAAAAATATAGATTTTTTTTTTTAAAAAGGTTGATAAACTTCAGACAATTGTTATTTCAATTATTGAAACGAGAACATAATTACTTTTATTAGTACACTTTTTGGGTTTTTGATAAATAATTGATTTTCCCTATTATTCTTTTTATCAAAATGGATAAACTTTGAGCGACATGTAAAAATTAATAACGGATGTATAAACGGTTTTTTAAAATCCAACGGATTTTCAAAATAGCAATAATGTTAAGTCGTTCATAAACCCAACGATTTTTTAAAATTAATAACGGCAAGTCTCTAAACGCCGACATACCAAAAAAAATCAAAACGAATAAACGGTAGTTTGACAGCTGTTAATAATCCGACAGGTCGCTCAACTCTAACGAATTATCCGTTTTGTCGTATAAAAAGTAAATATTTATTTATCCATTTCAGATAAGATAGTGAACCTTCTAACTTCAGATTCCATAACTCACGACTATTTATGTGCGTGCGAAATTATTATTTTTTAATGTATTCGACATTTTTGTCCAGTTAATTAAATAATATGAATTTTTTTATAAAAAAACACTATAAATTTCATATTATCGTTATTTCAGTTATTAGAACAAGAACATAATTACTTTTATTAGAACACTTTTTTTTTTTGATAATTTATTTTTCTTCTTATTTTTATATCACATCTATGCTTTTTATTACTTAATAATATATATTTATATATATATATATATATTTTATATCATGATTTCATTTTATAATTTCGTAAATAAACCCTAATAAAAGTAATTATGTTCTCGTTCTATTAACTGAAATCCTCTCAATGCCGAATTTTTAAAAATAATTACCGTTATTAGTTTTAACTAGTTGCTCAACTCTAACGAATTATATCGGTTTTAGTCGTATAAAAAATAAGTGTTTGTTTATCCATTTTTATATAAGAAAAAGTGATCCTTTTGACTTCAGATTTCAAGCTCCCGACTATTTATCAATGTACTCGCGAATTATTATGTCTCGACGTATTCAAAATAATTTGTTCAGTTAATTAAAAAATAAGGAATTTTTTTTTAAAAATCTTGATAAATTTCAGACAATTGTTATTTCAATTAGTGAAACGAGAACATAATTACTTTTATTAGTACACTTTTTTGGTTTTTGATAAATAATTGATTTTCCCTATTATTATTTATATCAAAATGGATAAACTTTGAGCGACGTGTCAAAATTAATAACGGATGTATAAACAGTTTTTTAAAATCCAAGGGGTTTTTATAATAACAATAATGTTAAGTCATTCATAAACCCAACGATTTTTTTAAATTAATAACGGCAAGTCTCTCAACACTGACTTACCAAAAAATAAATAAATGAATAAACGGTCGTTTGACTGCTGTTAATAATCCGACATGTCGCTCAACTCTAACGAATTATCCGTTTTGTCGTATAAAAAGTAAATATCCATTTATCCATTTCAGATAAGATAGTGAACCTTCTAACTTCAGATACCATAACTCACGACTATTTATGTGCGTGCGAATTTTATTTTTTTAACGTATTCGATATTTTTGTCCAGTTAATTAAATAATATGGAATTTTTTTAAAAAAAACTCTATAAATTTCATATTATTGTTATTTCAGTTATTAGAACGAGAACATAATTACTTTTATTAGTACACTTTTTTTTTTTTGATAATTTATTTTTCTTGTTATTTTTATATCACACCTATGCTTTTTATTACTTAATAGTATATATATTTTATATCATGATTTCATATTATAATTTCGTAAATAAATCCTAATAAAAGTAATTATGTTCTCGTTCTAATAACTGAAATCCTCTCAATGCCGATTTTTTAAAAATAATTACCGTTATTAGTTTTAACTAGTTGCTCAACTCTAACGAATTATATCGGTTTTAGTCGTATAAAAAATAAGTGTTTGTTTATCCATTTTTATATAAGAAAAAGTGATCCTTTTGACTTCAGATTTCAAGCTCCCGACTATTTATTAATGTACTCGCGAATTATTATGTCTTGACGTATTCGAAAGTTTTTGTTCAGTTAATTAAAATATATGGAAATTTAAAAAAAAAATCTTGATAAACTTCAGACAATTGTTATTTCAATAATTGAAACGAGAACATAATTACTTTTATTAGTACACTTTTTTTTTGTTTTTGATAAACAATTGATTTTCCTTATTATTTTTATATCAGAATGGATAAACTTTGAGCGACGTGTCAAAATTAATAATGGATATATAAACGATTTTTCAAAACCCAACGGTTTTGCAAAATAACAATAATGGTAAGTCATTCATAAACCCAACGAATATTTAAAAATAATAACGGTAAGTCCCTCAACGTTGACTTACCAAAAAAATAATTAAACTGAATAAGCGGTCGTTTGACAGACAACCGTTAATAATTTCGACATGTCGCTCAACTCCAACGAATTACCCGTTTTAGTCGTATAAAAAATAAGTGTCCATTTATCCATTTCAGATTAGATAAGTGTACCTTCTAACTTTAGATTCCAAAACTCACGACTATTTATGTAGCGCGAAATTATTTTTTTTTAACGTATTCGACATTTTTGTTCAGTTAATTAAACAATATGGAAAAATTTCAAAAAAAAACTCGATAAACTTCATATAGTCGTTATTTCAGTTATTATAACAAGAACATAATTACTTTTATTAGTACACTTCTTTTTTTTTTGATAATTTATTTTTCTTATTGTTTCTATATCAAACCTATGCTTTTTATTACTTAATAATATATGTTTTGTATTATGATTTCATATTATAATTTCGTAAATAAACCCTAATTATTTATACAAAATTGGAAACAAGAACATAATTACTTTTATTTAGTACACTTTTTTTTTATTTTGATAAACAATTGATTTTCCTTAATATTTTTATATCGAAATGGAAAAACTTTGAGCGACTTGTCAAAATTAATAACGGATGTATTAATGGCTTTTCAAAATAGCAATAATGTTAAGTCGTTCATAAACCCAACGAATTTAAAACTAATAACAGTAAGTCTCTCAACGCCAACTTACCAAAAAAATTAAAACGAATAAACAGTTGTTTGACATTTGTTAATAATCCGATAGGTCGCTCAACTATAGCGAATTATCTGTTTTGTCGTATAAAAATAAGTGTCCATTTATCCATTTCAGATAAGATAAGTGAACCTTCTAACTTATTCCAGAATTCACGACTATTTATGTAAGCGCAAATTATTATTTTTTAACGTATTCGACATTTTTGTTCAGTTAATTAAACAATATGGAAAAAAATTCAAAAAAACTCAATAAACTTCATATAATCGTTATTTCAGTTATATAACAAGAACATAATTACTTTTATTAGTACACTTTTTTTTAGGTTTTTGATAAACAATTGATTTTCCTTATTATTTTTATATCATAATGGATAAACTTTGAGCGACTTATCAAAATTAATAACGGATGTATAAACGGTTTTTCAAAATCCAACGGTTTTACAAAATAGCAATAATGTTAAGTTGTTCATAAACCTAACAAAATTTTAAAACTAATAGCGGTAAGTCTCTCAACACCGACTTACCAAAAAAATTAAAACGAATAAACAGTCGTTTGACAGCTGTTAATAATACGATAGGTCGCTGAACTCTAACGAATTATTTGTTTTGTCGTATAAAAAATAAGTATCCATTTATCCATTCCAGATAAGATAAGTGAACCTTCTAACTTCATATTCCAAAACTCACGACTATTTATGTAAGCGCGAAATTATTATTTTTAACGTATTCAACATTTTTGTTATATTAATTAAACAATATGAAAAAAATTCAAAAAAAAACTCGATAAATTTCATATTATCGTTATTTCAGTTATTAGAACGAGAACATAATTACTTTTATTAGTACACTATTTTTTTGTTTTGATAATTTATTTTTCTTATTATTTCTATATCAAACCTATGCTTTTTATTACTTAATAATATATGTTTTGTATTATGATTTCATATTATAATTTCGTAAATAAACCCTAATTATTTATACAAAATTGGAAAATTACACAATGAAAGTTTTTTTTAGAAAGTAACGCCAAGCCGTTATATTAAGACACCTCTTCCCATTTTTCGCTTAAAACCAAACCCTCAGCAAAATCTCACTGAAAAACTCTTTCACTCTGTTTTCTCTGAACTCATCAATGGTGTACTCTACTGTAACTGATTCATCATTTCCACCGGCAATTCAAGGCTCATCTGCGGTGGCGCCGCCGCCACCGGAGTCGTTTGCTGTAAAATCTGGGGTTACAGGTTCGGTTGCTACTGAAATGGCTGCTGTTAGACCAGAGACTGCTGGGGAATCGGTTGCGATTGGGCAGAAATGGCCGGGATGGCCGGGGGATAACGTGTTCAGGCTAGTTGTGCCACTTGCGAAAGTTGGTGGTATAATTGGGCGGAGGGGCGAACTTGTAAAGAGGATGTGTGAAGAGACTGGCGCCAGCATTCGTGTTCTGGAAGGCCCTCTTGGCAATGCTGATCGAATCGTAAGTTTTGGATTGAATATTTTTTGATAATTCGTTTGATTTTTGTTTCTTTTTTGGGTTTTTGTTATTCTTTGTGATTGTTGTTTGAATTTGGATGTTTCTGATTGGTAAAAAGAGTAATTTTTTTTGCGTTGTTTTATGTTTAAAATTTACTTGAAGTTTGTCTTTTTTATTTTTTTGTGTATAAACATAGATTGTTGTGATGGAACAGTAAATTCCATCAAGAACTTGTGTGAACATTTGAGTTGAAATGAATTCGTATCTCTTGAGATTATACTGCTAGTTGGTTTTTTGCTTGAGTTGCATTTTTAATGTATAAACTATTGATTTAGGAAAAAACATCTATTTTTTAAATCTTTGCTAAATGCTATGAAGTTATATTGGGTCCTCTTTCCAGGGTTAGTTGTAATCCATCACTTAAAATAGACCCAAAAGGCTTAAAAAGTGTGTATCTGAATGCTTGAGGTGTAGGCCTTAACCTTAAAGGCTTCCCTCTCTGCCTCATAAAACATTTTATGGTGTTTTTTCCCTCTGAGATGAGTTAAGATTCACTCTCGCAATTGCCTTCGAGTAGGGGAACCTCTAGTTGGTATTCAGTTCTAATCTGACACCTCTTAGGGTTTGTTTATTTTTGTTCTTTTTGGTAGGTCTGGAATCATATTATTTTATGTTGCTTCTTCTTTCATTGTTTATTTTGCCTTTTTGATATGTTCAAATCATATTATTTTATATTTCTTGCTGACTTCCTTCATATGTTTTTCAGGTCCTAATATCTGGTAGAGAAAATCCAGATGCTGAGGTATCTCCAGCGATGGATGCTGCTTTAAGAATTTTCAAGCGCGTTGCCGGGATAAACAATGATGATCCAGGAGCAGGAGCTGCTGGTGCTGCATTCTGCTTTTCAAGGTTATTGGTGGCTTCATCACAAGCCAATCATTTGATTGGTAGACGTGGTACTACGATCAAGTCAATACAGGAAAGATCGGGTGCCGCCCTGAGAGTCTTATCTGCAGGTGAGATTGCTATTATGGTGTGACACAGAACATTCAGTCATGTGGTAACATCTAATAATTTCTGAATTTCACAGATGATGTGGCCCCTTATGCCACTGAAGATGAAAGAATTATCGAAATTCATGGAGAAGGTTTGAAGGTGCTTGATGCTTTTGAGGCAGTAGTTAGAGTACTGAGAAAGTTTTTGGTCGATCATAGTATGATACCTGTAATTGAAAAGATGGTAAGTTTGATACTTTTGACCGAAGCTTAATTGTCTAAATGTGTTTTTACTAAGTACATGTTCTACTGCCAGTACAATGCAAATATCTCTCAAGATCGGCTAGCGGAGTCCTGGGCTGATAAACCACAGTCCTCAAAGTTTCAGCCTTCTGGTCCTGCACCTGCATCCCAAGCTGCAGCAGTTTCTGGTTATTCCTTTTCCATGAACCGAGACCCTTACTTACTTGATTGTGAAACTTCCTTGGACTCCGAACTCCCGTGGTCTACACTACCGCGATATGGACAGGATCCTGGACTTGGTGGCATACATACTTCTGTGGCTGGCCGAGCTGGTCCTATAGTTACACAGGTCAGTTTATGGATACTCTGTCTCCATTTTCTGCCAGTCATGAAATTTATGGCTTCACTGTGGTTTAAGTTGGTCTCATTTTGTTGCGGAGAATCAATATTTATACTGAAAATAATGTTATGTAAGCTAGGTGTTTTGTACTGGTTAGGTAGCATTTAAACATTGGGCATTAAGGTGCTAAGGTGTACGCCTCATTGCCCATGTGTGCCCTCTTGTGAACATAACATAATCTATATGGTTATTAAAGGGATTGATTTGGACAAAAAAGTAAATATCACGGATCCATGTATTTGTGACTATGAATGAGAAATTTAGTAAAAGAAATATGCCTTTTGAACTTAATTGACATGAGCTATATTTCATCTTAATCATTCAACTTTTTTGTTGATATAGTAGTACTTTCTGTTTATTTCTTGTCTTGCATTACATGTATAGTTTTATTATTTATTCATTTGCGCTTCCTGTGCTGAACGTGTATTATAGTAGCACTTCACGCTTGAAGCCTGAACAGACTTTTGCACTTTTATATACTTTTCGCCTTTGATAACTTGATAGATTCTTATAACAGTAAATTCATCTCACGGGTGACTGTTTTGGGATAAAATGGTTTGGAGTTGTGAGGCTTGAAATTTAAGACTTGAAAAAAATTGTTCAAGCTGTTGAGTATTATTGGGAACAGGCTAATAGGCTATAACATTACTTTGAGTAATTATATTGAACAAAAGAAGACCCCGTGTATTTATTGTCCTACATGTAGAGACTTCAACCGTAGCTTGATCTGGACTTCTTTTGTTACCTAAATATTGCTGTTTGTGGAGAGTCTCCGAGGTGTCCCAACTGTCGAAGAGTTGGAGTGACTACTTTGTTATTCTAGGTTCGATTCACAACGTATGCAACTTCTCTATTGTTTTGGTGGAAGTTTGAAGGTATCCGGTACATAAGTTGAAGTAGGTGTGAGTTGTCTTCGATATCACCGTTAACGAAAAAGAAAATCTCAGGGAGAGTTAGTTTTTAATTGGAATCATTGTAGTTGTGTTCTCTTTTCTTTCTTGCTCTACATATTCTTTTTTCCTTTGAGAGAGGGTATGTCCTGCAGTGGGGTTGTTTTCAGTTTTTGCATGAGCATTAATTGTGCACGTGTGTGTTTTTATGATTCATATAATTATTTATTTTTAATTCAGTTTTTCTGAACTTCTACAATATCTACTGTCTTTCCTAAATATGTATTAGTATCCTACTCTTGAACTTGAATCTGTAGAAGCTCTTTCTTTCTGCTTAGCCATTAGCCTAAGAATATGACCATTAGCTAAATGTATTTACTGCAAGGTGTCAGCTCTGATCTATGAATTGTTTCTATCCTTTTTCCTTCTCAGATCACAAAGGTTATGCAAGTACCGCTGGGGTATGCTGAGGACATCATTGGTGTTGGTGGCGGTAATATAGCATATATTCGCCGCACAAGTAGGGCAGCTCTTACTGTGCAAGAGAGCCGAGTACCTGAAGAAATCACTATTGAGATTAAGGGTACCTCATCAGAGGTTCAAGCAGCTGAACAGCTTATTCAGGTATGGAGCTCATCTTTTGTGGTCAGACCATCGCCCTGCACCTCACTTTTTTCTTTATATATTCTGTGGCCACAAGTAATTTATAGTTTCATAAAAGTCAATAGCAGGCGATCATGGCCCTTTAGCTGGTGTTGTTGTTCATTTATGTCTGTACTCTACCAGATTATATTCTTCCCTCTGGGACCTTTTTCCTTGGATTACAAAGATCTAAATATGTTAAAAACTTCTTGGTAGTTTTGGGGTGTTGAGAGCAGAACTTTGTGGTCTTAAACTGTCTGCGAGTTTCGATTGTTGCATTCTATACAGATGTTTGGAAAGAGGAACGCTAGGTGGTCTTGGTAGAGAAATCTCAAGTATGGATGATGATCAATACCTTTACAAGTATTGATTCTTCTTAGAAATGAAGTAGTTTGTTCTATTTGTTACCAAGGGCCTATTTGGTTTGTTGTTCTTATTATTTATCTCTACTTTGAGGTCTCCTTGTTATGGGGTATGGTTTGCTCCACACATTTCATGGAAACATTGGGAGAAACAAGATGGTAAAGGATAAAAATGTTGATAAAAGCACGACTCAGCTAGCTTATGCTTGTTTATTCACTTGTCTTTGTGCAGGAGTTCATCAACAACCACAAAGAGCCAGCCCCAAGAATGTATGGGACGCGTGAGCCTGAGTTTGGTTCTTTTTCGCGTTATGGTGACCCCTATTCTTCATCATCTTCGTTTCCATCTCAGAGTTTTGAGGGGTATGGATCTTCTAGTTTAGGAGGAGGATACAACAGGTATAGATACTAAGGGCAGTAACCCTTGTGGAATAGTTACTGGGAAAAGTTCTCTTTTACAACTCTTGGGGAAACTTTGTTTTAAGATGATTTTATGTATGTAATTAACTTATGTTCAAGTTCTATAGAAACGTTGGTATTGGAACTTAGTATTTTGGTGCTGCTTTTTTTGTTTCCAGATAATCAAGCTTTTTTTAAAGTGTTTTTAAGTATATTTTTTAGAGAAGTGCTTTTAGGGAATAATTACTTTCTGTTAGCTTATTCGTGTTTGACCAATAAATTTGAAAAACACTTTTGATTAGCAAATAGTGTTTAATCAAGTCTTTTAAAAGTATTTTTAAGTATATATTTTAGAAAAGTATCTAGTTTTTATTAGTGCATCTTATTAAAAACACTTCATCATATCATCACATATAT
>JAJOOO010027955.1:0-15246 GCA_029582685.1 Solanum piurae
AATGTTGAGATAAGCTTATATCTGAAATTTGAGGCAATTTGGAGAAGATTTAGGGTGATTTTGCATCAATTTTTTGTAGCAATCATACAAAGAAGATGGAGAACATGAACTGCATATTTTCAGAGATTTGCAAGAAAATTACAAGTTGTTAAATCAGTTGAGAAGTATTATTTAAAGCTGAAATAAAATTTATTCATTGAATTGACTGTCTGAAACTTAAAGAAAAATCTTTAAATCACCCTCGAAACTAGCTTCGAACCGGAGAGAAATTAAATTCCAAAAATTGCAAGCGCATACATAAATTTTCGTGGGTCTTTTGGGTAATGAATATAGGATCAAGAATTTTCCTTGTATTGAAAGTTTAATCGAAGAAAATTAGTTGAGTGTCACTGTATTAAGATTAAATTTGTTTTGATTTGAAAATTTTTGGGTCCGATTGTGGAGAAAAGGGATGAAATTATTATCTACAATTTGTGGTGTATTGATTAATATAATAATGACCGTGATTTCAAATTAGTGAGAGGTGGTGTAATTTGATGGCTGTCATTGACGCTCTACTAAGTTGCTATAGAGAAGAAACCAAATTAGAAGTAGAAACAAATAAGAAAATAAAAATAAAAATAAAATAAAATGCATATATTTATGAAAAAATATTAAAAGTAATATTTTAATATTTATTTTTTTATCTTCACTCTCTCAAGGAGAGTGCAATACACTCACCATTTTCTCTTTTAAAAAACTAGAAGAATAAACTTTGAATAAATTAAAAAATAATATATGTTTTTTTTTAAAAAAATACGGCCTCTGATTCATTTTTGGATTTAGGAAAGGGTTAGAACTGCTGTGTAATATGAAGGTTTGGACGAACCCAATAACTTTTGCATAGATCCTATATTTATACCATAGAAATTCAATATAAAATATACGGAAAAGAGCCAAAAATACCCTTGAACCATTGGAAATGGAATAAAATTATCATTCATCCACCTATTGGCTCCCAAATACCCTTCCATGCTCCTCTGGATCCACTATTGACCACTTTTTACAGCGGATTATCATTTAAATAATTTTTAAAATACGTGACGGCCATCTATTGTTTTTAATTACTTAAATCAATTTACCAACTCTCCCATTATACCCGATCCAAATTGACTACGCTTGACTCAAGTTAACTATATCCGACAAATTAACTACACCCGCCCCAAATTACATTTACCACACTGATTAAAACAAATGCATCCTTCTTTCCTAACATTGCACTTCCTCTTCCAACCTTACTTCCCCAAATATATTTGCTTACAATCTCGAAAAATACTACCTAAATACTCTCATGTAGCACCAATTTGGGTCGGGTGTGGTTAATTTGAGTCGGACATAATTAATAATGGGTGAGTTTGTAAATTAATTTAAGTAATTAAATTGTATCCAATAGATGGTCACCACATATTTTTTTTTAAAATATTTAAATGATAATCTGCTATAAAATTGGTCAATATTGGATCCAAAGATAAATGACAAAGGTACTTGAGAGCCAATAGGTGATAAAAGGCAATTTTGTACCATTTCCAATAGTTCAAGAGTATTTTAGGTCATTTTTTGTAAAATATATAATCATTGCGTGTGAACACACAAGAAAAGAGAGGCAGACGGCTCAATAGTAATTGAACGCTCAACGAAGGCTCTAATTTCATAAGACATGAGTTCGAAACCACCTGGGCAAAAAAAGAAAAGACCTTAATAACTATGCTCTATCTAAAAAGAAAAAAGATCTGCCGATTAATTTCTTCTCAATCATTTTAAAAAGTTTTAAATCCAAAATTTATCTATGGTTCTAATTTTTTTGGGTTATTGAGCTCATTGCTATAACCAATTGTCAGAATTTAGATATATGCTCTCTGATATGTACTGTGCAGTCTTCTTAGTTCCTCTTTGACAGTCCCTTCCCCCTTTTTCATTTGTCTTTACATTGCACAACAATTTATTCAAAAATTATTTTTTAATTTAATTCTATGGTTGTTTCACATTTTGATAATTAATTATATTATTGTTTGCTTCTCGAAATTTCTACTTTTCAAAGCAGAGGTATTTCATAATGAAACAAGTAAAAGTTTTGTTTTAGACCCACAAATATTAATATGAATTTAATAATAATAATAATAATATATATATATGGGAAAAAGAAATTTAAGTAGTTCATCGCTTTTTAAAAATATATATTATATATTGATATTTGTTCTTTAATTTGACTATTGTCACATTAGCTTGAGATCTGTTTCTTTTTTAAAATTTAGAATCCACAGACATTACATCCTGAATTCGCTTCTGTTTTAGGCCATTAATGTAATTGAGACACTCCTGAGTTGATGTGTTCAATTGGAACAAAACTTAATCAAAGTGCTTAAATGAAATATTCTAAAATATTTAAGAAACTGACTATATATTAAGCTTGCTTTAAATCAAACACTTACGATTCCTACCTTACATAATGGTATACTTAGTTAAAGTTCAATAATGTTATTACTGAAAATTGGTATATCTTATTAAGTAATTCATGTTAATTTCATATTTACGAGTTTCGAAAGATATGTGTTGTAAAACATATTTACATCTTTTTAATCAACAGGGCAAATAAAAATGTTCATATATTTTTCAATAAAATAATTATATGTTATAATATACTTAGTTATGAATATACTTATTTGGAATCGTAAAATTAAAATTTTCCTAGTATAAGAGGTATAAATATTTAACTTTCAAATATACAAAATAGATTCAAAACTGATTCATCACAATATAGAAATATTTAATGTAATTAACTCAAATAAATATTAGGTATGGAGTATGGGGACCAGGGGATCAAAAGTGGGTCAAGTGGGTTCATATGAATTCTCTTTATTGAAAAATAATACCGTATATATATTTATATTTAATCAATTTTTGAAATTTTATATGTATGTATTAAATTTTGATCCCATTTAGCACTAGTGTGATGCTTAGCCTAATGGTGAGGTGGATTCATTTTGTCCAACCAACCGGAGTTTGACTTTCGCTTACAACATTGTATTTTTTATTTTATATCTTAAACTCACTTCGTGAAAATTCTGACATTTATCATTTTCTTTGCTCGATCATCATTTATGATATATCATTGGTCAAAGATTCAAAGTTTTTAAAATATCCCAACTGTCATGAAAATATTTATTTATCTTTTAAAAGTCTTGTTGGGTCTTAACTAAACGCTTTCAAACATTTACATCCCAAGCAATTGACCACAGTTTATTTTATTCTTTTTCTTTGTCTTGCAGTTTTCTAAAGCAAAACCTTGTATGGTTGGTGTGACAATACCAACATGTTTAACTTTAAATTAGATAATTCCAAAGCAGAGAGTTTAGATGCTTCTCCTTATATCATATAGACGGAATGATTCAAGAAATTCTTCTACTTGTCTCGATTTGATATCTCATTTTTTATATTTTTTAAAGTTTTTATTTAAAATATAAGCCTATTCAAAAATAATATATATTTTGGACACTTTTGAATACCATTAGCTAAGTTTATATGATAGTTATTTTGCTGGATCGGATATAATGTATAATTACACGTCTTTAAAAGTGATGGACTCATAAAATTTTGAATTTTAAAAATATTAAAATTATAAGGAGAGAATGATGATATATGGGGGTGAAATCATTTATGCCCCAAATTTTGCTTTAAAAATTAAATTCTGATCCCCCTTAATTATGACATTCTTCCTCTTATTTATATAATAAATCAACGAATCTTGTTGTCATTAATGAAATATTCTAAATTAAGAATTTAATACTCCCTCCGTCCCATTTTATATGCCATCTCTTTCTATAAATAGTTGGTCCATAATACTTGTCATTTCATAAAATCAATGCATAAATTAGCATATTGTTCCTTTTTTACCCTTGTGAGTTATTAACATTGAAAAATACATTTGACCAACTTAGAAAAGTTAAGTAAATAATTCATGTTCATTGGTTAAATTAATTAATCAAAATAAATTAATTCATATTCATTGATTGAAAACTTGAGTTTCAAAAAAATTAAATAAGGGTAGAAGGGTAAAGTTACATCATTTCGTAATGCAAGTCCAAAGTAAAAAAATGACATATAAAATAAGACGGAGGGAGTATATTATTTTGATCGAAATTAGGTATTTAGATGAAATTTTGAATAGTACAAGGACTGAGATATCAAATCGGAACAAGTCTGAGAGTTTCCTAGATATATCATCCCGCCTATCATATAGAATTAAACATACTTCCTTTCATTTGTCCCTAATTATTTATCCACTTTTTCTTTTTTAGTTGTTCTTAATTACTTGTCCACTTTGACAAATCAAGAAATGACAATTTTTTTACCTATTATACCCTTAATTAATTACTTTGAAAAAGATAGAACTTCTTGAAAATCTCAAATTTTTAATTCATTTAGGGGTCGTTTGGTAGAAAAATAAATAACGCAGGGATTAGTAACGCAATGATTAATAATGCAGGGATTAGTAGTGCTGGGATTAGTAATGCAGGGTATGTTTTTTATCAAGTGTTTGGTTCATTGTTTCTCAACTCATCTTGTGTTTGGATTAAAACTCTACAAAAAGCTTCTTTCCAATTATTCCCTTGAATTATTATGAGATTTTCTATTTTATGTAATCGGGACAAGGTAGATAATTGTCGGACAATATTATTTTTCTATGGCCTTCTAACTAGCTAGGAGAAGAACAATTTTGTTGTCATGTTTGCTATTTTTTCACTTGAATTATTAGAGGGTAAATAATTGTCATCTTAATATATTAATCACTTAAAAAACGTTAATTTTCAATTTAGAATAGATAAATCATCTACTTTAAAACTAAAAAGACGGTAAACAATAGTAAAATCGATAAATCATCTACATTTATACATAAAAATTGCAAGTTGTAGTTTTAATATGTATGCAATTTATAAATTGTTCAAAACACAAATAATTAGAAACCACATATAAATCAACAAATAATATATTCAATTAAGATCACAAACGTCATGTGGTGATATATTCGCCTTTTTCAATTAGTTAATGTTAAGCAACTCACATTTTAAATATTATATTGATATGTATTGCATTTATTCATCAACAAACAACTCTCTCTAAATAATAAAACTTGTAAGCTAATTTATTTAAATAAATTTAATTTACTAGTACAAATATAAAATATAAAATCAAGAAAATAAATAAAATGATTTTAGAGATATTTTTGTCTTTACATAGATAATCTCATGGTATTAAATCCAATGTATTACTAATACCACCATATGGAAGGTATTAGTAATACATCCTATAATACCATGTAGGGTGTATAATTAATACATGGATTAGTTATTCTTAGGCCCAAAAATTCTACCAAACATAGTACTAATTAATATCATACATAATACATGGACTATTTTTCCTAATACTTCCTACCAAACGACCCCTTATTTCATAATTAATAGGGGTAAACTGATAAACTCATTATGTCAATAATTGTTTTCTTAATTGGTGTGTCAATTCAAAAGTGGACATGTAATTAAGAACAGAGAGAGAATACTTTTTATAATATAAGTTAATTAAAAGTGAATTATAGAAAATCTTGATGAATTCATTACTTGAAAAGTGAGTATTTATAAGAGTCAAATGTAGAGTAATAAGAGATTATTACATGACGGAAATGAAATGGAGTAATAAGATATGGAGTGAGACAGATAAGTGCTTATCTGTCTTGTCATGACTACTATATAAACCACACAGTCTCCTCTGCCTCATTAACAAGTTGATAAAAAATGTTTCGATATTTTTTCTACATTTATTTTCTTGGGTTTATAATATCAATTTTATTAGGAACATCAAGAGGTTATGACAAACAAGTTTTGGATGAACAAGAAGCAGATCGTGTAATGGAGTTACCTGGTCAGCCACCAGTGAGTTTTAAACAGTATGCTGGATATGTTACTGTCAATGAGACCCATGGAAGAGCACTCTTCTACTGGTTTTTTGAGGCAACTACCAACTCCAGCAAAAAGCCCCTACTTTTATGGCTCAACGGAGGTCACTCACTATACACAAATTCATTTCATTGATATTTATGTTACTATGATATAATCTTGCTTATTCTATTTCTAGATAGTGTTTTTAATTGTCTGGGTACACAATTCATCTTTTTGGTTATCAAAACCTTTACTTGTGGTGAGGATTCGATTAGTAATTTCCTTCTGTCCAACAATTTCGCATACATCTTGAGAAAAAATAAATAATATTACTTCTTGAATATATATTAAATTTTATGTTTTGAGAAATGTATTATGCATTGAATAGTGATATTTGATATTAAGGATAAAACAAACATAAAAGGATAAATTATCTTTTAATTTTTTAAATCAAACAAGTATTGTTGGACGACTATTTTTAATTTAGTAGACGGGTAAAGGGAGTAATAAATAAATATAGGGAATGGAGGTTGAACTTTATCATAATTGGCCATGAGAATTTTTCAAACAATTTGAAAAATTATTTCATTTTATTCTAATTTAATAGTGTTTGACTATGAAAATTCCAAATACAATTTAAGTTGTATTTGGAATTTGGAATACAGCCAAAACTTTGTTTTCCACTTCTTTACTTTTACTTTTTTCATATTTTAAGTTATTTTGTTTTTAAAATTCTTGATTTTTTTATTTTCATAAAGTAACTCTATTAAATTACATTCCATGTTCAAATAATATTTTATACTTTTAAATTTTAAATATCAGCCGTAAAATTATGGCAAAACACAACTTTAACTTCAACTTCTAAATTCAAAAGTTTCAAATAAAGTGATTTTTTTTTTGGTTTTCATGGTCAAACTTAAATATGATATGTCATTGTCTCCAGCTATATATGCTTAGAAACAAAGATAAGCAATGAAAGGATACTACAACATACTCAAAAGGAAAAAAAAAAAGGTTTTTCCAGGAAAGGCAAATGATTATTATTATTCACTTGCTTTTTATCTCTTTGAACTGAAGGAAAGAGGGATTAAAAGTTTAACTACAAATATATGAAAATCAATGTATTTTTTTTCTAGTTTCCTCTTTGTTTTTGCTTCATTATAAAAGTAAAAAAAGGACATATTACAGAATTTTAATAGCTCTGCTGATTATAGTTAACTTTTTACCTTATTGGTGAAGGTTCAATCTGGACCTTGTAATCCATTTCCCTATTTCACCTTTCCTATACATACCCCTATGAAAATAAAAATTTCAAAAATAAAAGAAAAGAGGGACAATTGATCATCTTGTTTTTATTTACTAGGAGGATCATATATAATCAACGTATAGTTGGTATATAGTACTCCCTTTTGAGAATTTTTTTGTTCAAAATAATTGAATTGTTCAAAGTTGAAGAAGGATATTTGATTATTTTTTTCATACTTACCCTTTCCTTTAATGAAGTTTGATATTTTCAAGTAGATAAATTGTACTACTTGCAAAGTCAAATTTATAAGGAAAATCCTTTTGGCCAGAATTTAGCCAGAATAGTAAAATAACATATTTCACACTAATAGACGTTATGTGACTCTTACTTTCAGGCCCAGGATGCTCCTCAATTGGGTATGGTGAAGCAGAGGAGTTAGGACCTTTCTTAACACAGAAAAATAAGCCAGAGCTCAAGTTGAACCATTTCACTTGGAATAAAGGTAAATAAACAAGAGCAATTTATTAATAATATACACCATTATCAAATAACTAAAATAATGTTGTAAATCAAATCCGCAGCCGCAAACCTATTGTTCTTGGAATCCCCTGTTGGTGTTGGATTTTCATACACAAACACCTCCACTGATATCAAAGAGCTTGGAGACACTATTACAGGTAAACAAATTAATGGTTACTTACTTGCTTCTTTTTAATTCCAAAAGAATTATTTTACTCACCTTTTTCCTTTTATTTATCAGCCCAAGATTCATATAAATTTCTGGTCAATTGGTTTCGAAGATTTCCACAGTTCAAGTCACATAAATTCTACATTGCTGGTGAAAGTTACGCCGGTAAATATACACATTAATTTCAAACATCTCTTTTTATAAATAAATAATGTAGTGATTGAATTTAATTATCCAGGACACTATGTTCCCCAGCTAGCAGAGCAAATCTTTGACAACAACAAAAAGCTCAAAAAAGAGGATCGCATAAATTTCAAAGGATTCATGGTACGTACGTACGTGTTTACCAACTCAATCGATCAAGATCACGATGTTGTATGTCTGTGTCATTACTGTCTATGGAATTGCAGATAGGGAATGCATTGATGGACGATGAAACAGACCAAAAAGGAATGATAGACTATGCTTGGGATCATGCAGTGATATCAGATCATTTGTACGATTCCATTAAAAGAGTTTGCAATTTCACCTTGAAACCTGTAGGTGATGACTGTGACAATCTTCTTAATCAGTACTTTGCTGTTTACAAAATCTTAGACATGTACAGCCTTTACGCCCCCAATTGTGTTAACAGCAACTTCAGCACACTTCCAAACTCCTTGTCAACAATTGTGAGTATCTTATTATTTAGACAAAATTCTTATCACATATCATACTATGGTTTAGTACTAAAAATTGAAACATGTAGGAAGGATGGCTGAAAAGACCAGCCGGGTACGATCCTTGTCTCTCTGATTACACAGAAACTTATATGAATAGACCAGATGTTCAAGCTGCACTTCATGCAAATATCACCAAAATTCCTTATCCATGGACTCATTGCAGGTCAGCAAATTACCCGCCCTTCATCGATCTTTTCTTTTTCTTTCCAAAAATCACTTGCCATTAGTGGCGTAGCCACAACCACCCAGTAGTGGTGGACCCAGGATTTTCGTTTAGAGGGTTCGAAAAATAAAAGTATAAACGTGTAAATAAGCCTTTAGAAATGGGAATCTTGAATTTTTTTGGGTTTAAAACCCCACTTTTAGCACGTTTTTTAAAGTAAAAAAACACTAAAAAAAATGAAAAACAGAACTGAAGATTAAAAAAAAAAACTGAAACTGAAAAAACTGCACCATTAGCTTCTCTTTGTTATTGAGGGGTTCAAAATATATATATCTACAGAAATACAGAAAATTTACTTTATATATACAGTGTAATTTTTTACCGAGAGGGTTCGGGTGAACCCCCTGAAGACCACGTGGGTCCTCCCCTGCACCCCAGGTGTCCAATTCGACACCCTTCGTCGAAAAATTACATTATATATATATATATGTCAAATTCTATATTTAAATGATATATATTTAAAGTTGGACACCCTTGACAAAAGTTATGTCTTTGGTTCAATGGTAATGAGTGTCTATTTGAATGAAGGAGTTCTGGTTCAAACCCCCTATCACAATATTTTTTTTATTTTACTTTAACAGTCACACACCATTATTTTTGGACATTATTAATAAAATTTCTGACTCGCCATTGGCCATTACCCTTATTATTATTAGTTATATGACTAATACCCATATTATTTTTGCAGCAATAATATCTCATTTTGGAGTGATGCACCATTTTCCATGCTCCCTACCATCAAGAAACTAATTGATGGTGGTCTGCGCGTTTGGGTCTATAGGTACCTCATAATTAATTATGAAAAGATTTATATTGAAGGAAAAAAAATGTAAATCAATATTAAATTCTCCATTTATATTTTAAATATCAGTGGAGATACCGATGGTAGAATCCCAGTCACTTCTACAAGATTAACTTTGAGAAAACTTGGATTGAAGATCAATGAAGATTGGACTCCTTGGTACACTAACAATAAACAGGTATATTACTAATAAATAAATATTTTTAAGTGTAATTAATTATATTGGAAAACTAATGTTAACATGTAAAATGTTAATAGGTTGGTGGATGGACAGTTGGCTATGATGGATTATATTTTGTAACAATAAGAGGGGCTGGTCATCAAGTTCCAACATTCAAGCCAAAGCAAGCTCTACAACTAGTTAGACATTTCTTGTCCAATAAGAAGCTGCCATCTGCTCCATTTTAGCATTTTTATGTTGATCCCGAGGGTAGCTTATTTTATTGTCTAATATAAGTAATTTTTTAATCTCATCATACCAAAGAAAAAGGTTGTCAATTTAGATTCAATATTCCAATGTAAGGAAGTTATGGAAAAGAATAATAGAAAACTCACATGTTAGTTGAAACATTTCTCTCTCTACATTATATATATTCAACTCTAACGAATAGGGGTGTGCATCGGTCAGTTCGATTTTATGTATTATCGGTTTGGTTTATTGGTTTTCAGTTTTTGGTTATTAACGGTTTGATTTTCGGTTTACCCAATAAGAAAATGCTCATAAAATAAATTTATGATTTCTCACTTCTCTAACAATTTGACACGATACAATGAGACAAGCAAATCAGCTGTAAATGCATTGATATAGTGAAACAACAAATTTAATGACAAATTGCAACAATAAGAGTAAATGTAGTACGAAGGCTACAATAACATGTTACTGTAACAACCCAGAAAATTTTCGAACAAAGACTCGAACCGTTCTTCGTAGTGAGTGAGATTTTTACCAAGGAATTTAAATTTTCTTAAGTATTAAAGTCAGGTCACTAGATGTAGCACCTTGAGTTCCAAAAAGAACTAAATTGGAAATAGCAACATCTAAAATTTTGCAAGTTATGCTTAAGTTATGAGTTTTGGGTCAACTTCAAACGACCATAACTCTCAGTACATAATGAGTTAGGTAGGCTACAAGATAGATAATTAAAGGTCTTTTAATTATCTTTCCAACGCCATCGAGTTTGCTAAGTTTTGAGTTCGGATGAATGAGATATTCCCTTTTGAAGTCAAGCTGTCCAGTTAAGGAAAGTTACCCGAAAATAGTAAGGGGTATTTTGGTATTTTCCTTACCAAATCAGATTTAATTCATTTTTAGTAAGATTTTAAGGGTCTAATCCTATTAGTTTTAGTTTTATAATCTTAATATACGCCTAGGGTTTTAGTTGAGGGTTCAAGAAGAGAAAAGAGGAAAGGATCAAAGCGTTCGTCGAGGTTCTTGAGTTTTGTTGCGGATTTTCGCCATGGGTTTAATCCCTAAGATGTATGTAGGCTTCCATAGTGTTGGGTTCGTTCACGCACACGCCAATCATGATTAATTCAGCGTAATTTCATTTTTTTGAAATTTAAGGATTTAAGTTCTTGATGAGTTCTTGACAAGTGTTCTTGATATTTCCTTATTGATTAAGTTTTGATGTAAGATTCTACATGGGTCAACTTCAATAGACCATATCTCTTAGAATATAAAGATTTACGTGAGCCATAACTTATCCAATTAAAGGTATTTGAATCTACTTTCCAACGCCACCAATTTCGCGTCAATCCAATTTCTGAGTAAAGAGTTATGACTATTTTAGTAACCTATACAGTGCTGTTACGAATTTAGCCGACGGGAAAACATTAAAAAGGGTTGTTTTTTATTTTTTTACCTCCAAGAAAATCCTAAGAGAATTTCTTGACTAATAAAAGGCTCAAAACAATCAAACTTTCATCTTTTAATCCATCATTCTCTTCTCTCTCAAACTTTAGGGCAAAACCCTAAGGAAAAATCAAACTAGAAGATTTCATTCAAGATTCAAGATTCTTTCAATCTTTTTCAAGATTCTTCTTCAAGGTATGTCTTTCTCCAAGAATTCCATTCTTTTCAACTCAAATTCCTCCATACAATTATTAATCACTAATGAAAATCATAATTCTTGGCCATAGAGATTTCAAGAAACTAATTCAAGAATCTCAAGAAAGGTTTTCTTGATTGTTTACCTTCAAGCTAGGGTTTCAAGACTTCTAATCAAGTTCTTCTTCAAGATTCTTCAAGATTCTGCAAGAACCTTATTCTTCCAGGTATGTAATGCTATCATAGTGTTGGACTAGTTCGTCCTCACGCCCTACACATACTTTCAAATCAGTAAAAGAGAAATGTATAATTCTACTCCTAGATTTGAGTATTATTGAGATAAGTTGATTTGAGTTCTTCAGTTCATGTTTCTTTTAAAAATTATATTCCTAATTATTGATTTTCTATATTTTTATTGAGATCCTTGAGTTGATTTGTTCATGTCTATAATTCAACATGAACCCTATTTTGAGTTATAAATCTTGAGAAGTTTTTCAAAGCCAACACTTGAGTTTTAAAAAGAGTTTTGAGGAAGTAAGTATGATAATGAGAAGAGTCGTATACACGAGTTCCATATTGGTATGTAGACCCTCGAGTCAAGTCGTTCATGCCCATAATTATGCATGAACTTCATAATTTGAGCATCTTTGAGAGGAGTAGTATCTTCAAGTTCTAAATCTTGAGTATTGAGTTCCTAATCCCTTTTGAGATTTTATACCTAATTATGGGACTATTACAATTACCCATGGATTCCATGAGTTGAGTTTTTCATTCCCATAATTCCGCATGAACCCTATGAGTTGAACATTCTCGAGATGAGTAGTATCATGAAGTCCATGAGTTGAGTTGTTCATGTCCATAATTCCGCATGAACCCTCTGAGTTGAGCATTCTTGAAATAAGTTGTATCATTGAAGTTCTTGAGTTCTGAATTGTTGAGTTCCGAGTATTGAGTTCTATGTATGGTTATTGAAAACCTTGAATTGAGTCGTTCATGTCCATAATTCGGCATGAACCTTATTTTAAGAAGTCTTTTTACAAACGTTTTAACTTTGTTTTAAGACTTAATCTTTGAGTTGAGTAAAGAGTAAGAGTAAATTTCATTTTCTTTAAAATGATATATGGGAACTAAGTATTCCCAAGAGTAAATATTTTCACATTTAAGATGAGAGGAAATTGAGATTTCCAAAAGAGTTTTGAGCAGTTTGAGTACCATCTCTTTTAAGAGAAAGATTTTTGAGTAATTATCTCAAATCAAAGAAAAAGTTATGTTTTTAAACATATGAGCCGAGTATTTTGGGAGTAATTGAGCACCGATATGGGGGACGAGTTTGAGTTCAGATAACTCGCGTCTCCATAAACCATGTAGCCATCATGGGTAGAAAGGATAATACTTTTTAGATGATTCCTTAGTGCTTTTTAGCATAGAGTAGTGGATCCACTTAGTTAAGGTGTCCTATATGACGGCAAAGTATAGGACAACTCTGGCAGCGTGGGCAAGACGTTGTATCATCACTTAGGCTCATAGTGGTGGTTACCAGTTAGAGAAACTCCCACAGAGTTATATTTTATTTTATTATATATAAATTGAGTTGTTATTGTATTATTCAATACATTGAGTTGATTTCTATTGTTTTAAAAGCTTTACATATGTTGCATGTGTATTATTGCTTTATATTGAGTTAAGTATCCAGAGTTGAGTATCATATCTTTGAGTTGAGTATCTAATATCTGAGTTGAGTATCTTATCCTTGAGTACTTCTGAGTTGAGTAAGTTTGAGTAGTTTTGAGTATCCTTGAGTATCCTTGAGTATTCCTTGAGTTGAGTAAGTTTGGAAAGAGGCAAGTATGTTTCCTTTTTATCAAGTTCAAGCTTATGTTATGCTTTAGAATTTCCCTTACATGCTCATACATTCCACGTACTGAGCCATTTGGCCTGAATACTTTCATGATGCAGATACATGTATTCAGGGTCATCAACAGGAATTTCGTTGATACCACATGGAGTTCGAGTTAGCTATGGTGAGCCTTCTTGCTTCCGGAGGATACCATTTACTTAATTTTCATGAGTTTTGTCAGGATGTCGTGGGTTTCATCCCGACTTCCATCTTTGTCATTTAGAGGCTTCATAGATAGACAGTAGAGTTTGAGAAGTCTGTATCATTTGTTTTGTTAAAAAAGACTTAAGTTGCCCATTTTAGGGCGAGTTGAATATATTATATTATTCAGAGTTTTTCATTTGAGTTAAAGCTTTGTATTTCAGTTTCATGAATTTTATTCAGTTTTTAAAGCTTTGTATGCTTGAGTTAGTCTTCCGCTTGTAGTCAGTCAGGATGAGGGTTCGCTTGGGGACCAACAATGGTTCTTGAGTGCTAGCCACGTCCAGGGTGTAGGCTCGAGTCGTGACAGTTACAACCAAAACATAATATGAAATTTCTGATGTGAAGTAGAAGTGTGTAGACTGTAGTGTAGAGTACTGATATAGTGTCTAGTTATGTTAAATTATTAATATTTAATATTTATGAAGGGTATAGTAGTAACTTACTATCGTCTTAATGGGTTATCGGTATACCCAATAACCCAATTCAAAAAATTGATAACAAACCGATAACCCAATAATTTTTTTTCTAAAAAACTATTAAAAATCTGTTAACCCAATAACCCAATAGCAATGATCCAATAACATTTTTTTTGGTTCGGTTTTTGCACACTCCTACTAGCGAACTCTTATTAGTGGCCAAGTTACACTTTCAAGCACAATCGTCTTAGCTAAATTTTACAATTAATTTCACTTTAAGGGTGTGTTGGGTAGGAAGGAAAACATTTGTTGGAAAATATTTTAAAATTTTCTCATGTTTGGTTGGATTAAATGTTTTGGAAAATATTGTCCAAATCAACTTGTTTTCATCAAATTTAAGGAATATGATTGCCCTTCAAAAATTAAGGAAAACATTTTTCAAAATTCTACTTCATCCTTAAATTACAATATTTTTTACTTACCCTATTCCATATTCGTTGACCCATACCTAATCCTCCCCATCCAAAAAAAAGTTAATTATTTTAAATTTTCTTAATTTTAAAATTTCAAATATTTATTATTTTTACCTCAATCAACTCCTACCACCACTACCACCTCCCCCAACCAAAAAAATAGTTATTTTGAAAAATAATTAAATTTTTAAAATTTTATTTTTATCTCATCCCATACCCTAACACGACCCCCCTCCCCCCCGTTAATTTTTTTTAAAAAAAAAAATTATTTTTGAAAAATATTTCAAATTTAAATTTTTTTATTTTTACGCCACCTACCACCCACTTAGGCCACCCTCGTCAAATTTTTTTTTAAGAAAATATTTTTGAAAAATATTTCAAATTTAAAAAATTTCATTTTTACATCACTCGCCACCCCTAGTCCCCTACCCTCCTCCTCGCCAACCTCCACAAGGCCACACCGTCAAATTTTTTTTTTAAAAATAAATATTTCAAATTTAAAAAAATTCATTTTTATGGGGGCGGGGGGGGGGGGGGGGGGGGGGGGGGGGGGGGGGGG
>JAJOOO010027956.1:0-16164 GCA_029582685.1 Solanum piurae
TAAAATAAATACACGTGGATTTTTCAATTAAAAAACTGAAAATAAAAATAAAGGCATAATTCATAAAGAGGACCTTTAACTTGGCATCAATTCACAACTATGACCCTGAACTTTGTCAATGCACAAGTAGGCACTTTAACTATCACAAATTTAAACAATTAAACACTCGTATATCCCAGGCAAAGTGCGTGATATACAAATGCTTCTACGTGGCTGCCAACTAATTAAAATAAATACACGTGGATTTTTCAATTAAAAAACTGAAAATAAAAATAAAGGCATAATGCATAAAGAGGACCTTTAACTTGGCATCAATTCACAACTATGACCCTGAACTTTGTCAATGCACAAGTAGGCACTTTAACTATCACAAATTTAAACAATTAAACACTCGTATATCCCAGGCAAAGTGCGTGATATACAAATGCTTCTACGTGGCTGCCAACTAATTAAAATAAATACACGTGGATTTTTCAATTAAAAAACTGAAAATAAAAATAAAGGCATAATGCATAAAGAGGACCTTTAACTTGGCATCAATTCACAACTATGACCCTGAACTTTGTCAATGCACAAGTAGGCACTTTAACTATCACAAATTTAAACAATTAAACACTCGTATATCCCAGGCAAAGTGCGTGATATACAAATGCTTCTACGTGGATGCCAACTAATTAAAATAAATGCACGTGGATTTTTCAATTAAAAAATAGAAAATAAAAACAAAATAAATATCAATTAACAACTTTGACCCTATGCTTAGAACAAAGAACAACGTTTTCCTCTTTCATCCTTCGAATCAAAGGTAAAATTGTTCAAGAAATTGTGAAGAAAGAGAGGAAAATGGCAAAAGCTGTTGAAGAAATTAAGAAAGAAGAGAGTAAAGTGAGATTTTGATTTAATAAAGGGAAATATATATAAAAGAGATTCATTAAGGGTAGAAGTGTCATTTAAGCGTTTTTTTTACTGTTGGGGGGCTTTATTTTTACCACTGACGCGCCTAATTGAAGTGTGTTTCACGCACTTTGCCATGTAGGATTAGAGTGTTTAATTGTTACATTTTTGGATAGTTGAAGTGCCTACTTGTGCACTGGCAAAGTTTAAGGTCATAGTTGTGAATTGATGCCAAGTTAAAGGTCCTCTTTATGTATTATGCCTTTTTTAAATTTGACATGTAATTTTTGAACTATCTAGAAGTCACATAAATTATTAACACAAAAGGATTGACTAGTTAAAACCAGTAACAAAATTAGAAGTTGTAACACAAGTGCCAGAAATCTAGGGTAGTTGTGCTGCTTTTCTGTCCCTACGTTGACTATTATAGTGCCTCCTCTAATTTCATATACTACTTTTAAATTCATGTAATTTTATAAAGTATTCCATCCATTTCATTTTAATTTATAATAAAAATATTCCAAAATAAGCACTTCCTCTATTTCATACTAAGTGATTTTTTGAGATTTTTGTTGTTGTTCATAATAAGTAAATTGTTCAAAATTCTAGATAAATATTTTAATTTTTTTTTCTTATTTATCCTTTTCTTTAATAAAGTTTTATATTTTCTAAAAAAGATAAATTACACTACTTGCTAAGTTATATTTATGATTTCACAAAGGATAATAGTGAAAAATATCATTTAAATTATGTCGTTGAATATTTTTCTTAATATGTGCGTATTACTTCACAAATTCATTTAATATGAAATAGAGGAGTATAGTTCCGCAATTCAAGTACTTATTTACGATTATACCATTAACAAATAAAAATAGTCAGTTTTATATCACTAAGTTTTCAAGAAAATTTACTTCCTTGATTTACTTTCACTTGTCACTTATTTCTAAAATAAATATTTATTTTTATTTGTCATTTTTGACATATTAAGAAAAAACAAATTTTTATTATATATTTTATCCTAAGCATTATATACTTATTCTTCATATTTTTCAAGACATAATACTAAACATCATTTAATATAAATAGATTAATAAACTATTTATATCAATAACTATTTTCTTAATGAATATGAGAAATTAAACAGTGACGAGTAAAATGAACTAAATTAGTAACGGAAACGATTCAAGAAAATGCCTTTTTCCAATTAACATTTGTCGGGATTGTTCCTAACAATGGAAGAACTTGTGATGAAGCATTAATGGGAAAGCCAACAATATTGACTGGTCCAAACCTCGAGCCTTTAAAAACAACCAAAGCTTACAAAACTTGGAGGACAATACAATATTCAAAATTGGGAATCGAAAGAAACAAAGTCAAAATCATATATTATTAAGTTTTAATTTATTTGTCTTATTTCTTTTAAAATTTATTTTAAAAAGTATATTTCTTTTTTTTTCTGAATATTTTTAAAATTTAAGATCACAATATTAAAAGATAATTTGACATATACTGTATATTTTTAGTTTAAAACATTAAGATTAATTTTTATTTTTTATTTTTTATATCAAATTAAAATTAGACAAATAAATGAAAAGAAACCAAGGAGTATCTCTTAAGATTGGATGAACAAAATTAAAGGAATCATATTAGAAAACTCAAAATGGAGCATATATTATCCAACTTTTCTCCTATTAGAAGTTTTCTCACCTGATCTTCCGTTAGATCGAAAATAGATCGACAAATCAAATCTCGAAAGACGATAAATTAGATAATAAAAGAGAGAATATATTTTAAAAAATATAATAACTTATTGTGATTTGGTCAATTAATTTATATTTATACACATATATGAGTAATTTATTATATAAAGAATTATAAAATATTAAAAAAATAATCTCACAAAATATACTTGAAATACAAAGAAATGTATATAAATGTCATTTGAAACACTTGCGTCTAACAATCTATCCTTAAACAAGACTCTCAAAATACTATATTGTGGATGATAGCTACCAAGTGAGAAGGCTATGATATAACTTGAAAATTTTCATTTTCTCTTGTTAAAAGAATGTAATAATATGAGTGAAAATCATGAAAATTCATATTTTAATTCTCAGTAAAGATAAATAAAATATTAGATCATTTCATCTCATCAATTCAAAGGTCGAAAAAGATTCTTACAAACCCTAACCCTAGTCAACTCTTGCTAAAAGAGATATGGCTACAATAAAATATAGTGCACGTTTAATTATGTTTTATTGTAAAATTTGAAAAAATAATTTTTGCTTTTAAAGTGAATAAATAATATGAAAATTGAAGCTGTATTTGTTTAAATTGAAATAATTTTTGATTTTTTAATGATACAAAATATAAATTTATACTTCACACATTTTTTTATTAATATGAATATGAATATATATTAAAGAGCAGAACAGTAGAGACAAAAGTGTAAATGACCATCAGATTGCCCCGTTGTCCGTGTCCTCGTACTCCTCTAAAAGGAAAAAAAATCTATTTGATATGAGAGTGAAATAATTAATTTCCGTTATTAATAAACCAATATATATTAGCATTTCCAATACAAAAAATAATGATATAAAGCGACAATTATGAGATCTGCAGGCTATACGAATTGGAAAAACAATATTCAGATTAAACTATGATAAATCACAGCTAATTTGAATCCCAATTATTAAAATGTGACTTAAGAATTGCAAGGACAAAAAAATAATAATACAAATACCAGTTGAGAAGAGATCTAGGCTGATTATTCTCTAAAGTTTAAAAAAGAGAATAAAAATCTGAAACTAAGATCATTATAACTGAAAGAATAGTATCATATCTAACAACAAATGAATGTGAAATTGCTTTCTTTATTAACAGAACTAACTATGATGAGTTGACAAAAAAAAAAAACTTTAGTTTTGTCATTCTCCAAACAATAATGCTATGTGATTTTTTATTTTATTTTTATAATTGTGGTGTTCAAGTCAGCTTTCTTGCATTTTGACTAATTTCACGAAATATTTGTCATTTTCCACCAATAACAAATTTTAGATAACTCTATCCATCAAAACTAAAACAGATGGAAAAAATCTCCTAATATTTTTTTTATTTCAATTAAGTTTTGAACCTGAGATCTTTGCTTTCTCAACAAATAATGTTATATGATTCTTTATATTTTTTTGGTTACAAATGTGAAATATATTCCCATTACTTAAGCTACAAATAATACCTCAGACGTGGGTCTTACAGATCTTGGGTCAACGAACGCTTATTTTCCCTTCACACCACCCTCTTTTGTTTGTTTCTGCCTTTAATTCTCCATTAGTTATTTCATTTAAATTAATACTCTAATATTTACAGTTGTATTCAAGTAATGAATTTTCTATTAGGGAGTCAAGAATTTTAGTTTATGAGTTTTGAATTATAATTAATTTTTATTATTATATTTAGTAAAAGTTATTTGTATTTATTAAATGAGCTTTTAATACAAATATATGATTTAAGTTAAAGTTATATAGTTGTGTCGAACATGTAGCTGTCAACGTTATGAAGGCCGAATTTTAATAATTATAATTTTAAGTTGTGCTCTAAACTTAATATTTGCTCATATATAATGAATTTATTAACACAAATATATTGTTTGAACAAAATCTATTGAAATTGATTGAACGCACATATGAACTACTTGCTCCGATCCCGAATAGGGATTGTGATGAATTGATAAATACTTTAGCATCTTTAACTTGAAGTGACAGATTCGAGTATTTGATATGAAGTCATCTTTATTTGAGAATATTTTACCCTCAAAACTCATAGCTAGAATTAGTTAAGCTCCAATACAAGTACCCGAAAAATCAAGTGGAGCCTTAAAAAAAGGAATTTTCTGATTAGACTTACTTAGGCTAATAATTATGAATGTCAACTTTTCATTCAATTCTTCTCCTTATCATTAGCAGATGGTTCATTCTCTTCACAGTCTCATAATTCCATCTGTAATGGAATTTTTTTCAGAATATTTTGTGTTAATCATTATCACTCTGTTTTCTCTCATTTTCATCATCAAATACTACAAGAAAGCAAAATCCCAAATTGGAAATACAAAAAAATTCCCTCCTGGAAGAAGAGGCTGGCCAATTATTGGTGACAGCTTTAATTGGTATAATGCTGTTGCCAGTTCTCATCCTCCTTGTTTTGTTGAACAACAAGTTCAAAAGTAAGTCCCCAAAAAAAAACTCTTTTTACTTGAATCTAATTATACCAAATCCTCTGTTTTTTTAATATAAACTTCTTAATAGGTATGGGAAGATATTTTCATGTAGTTTACATGGAAAATGGGCTGTGGTATCAGTGGACCCTGTTTTTAACAAATTTGTAATGCAAAATGAAGGGAAATTATTCCAATCAAGTTATCCAAAATCTTTCAGAGATTTAGTTGGAAAAAATGGAGTGATCACAGCACAAGGAGAACAACAGAGGAAACTTCACTCTATTGCCTCTAATATGATGAGATTAGATAAACTTAAGTTTCATTTTTTGAATGATATACAAAGGGTTATTCAAGAAACATTGAATAATTTTCAAGATAATGAGATTATTCATCTCCAAGATGTTTGTAGAAAGGTATGTTAATTACAACCCCTCTGAGTCTTGACTAATTCAGATTCGTGTTGTGCAATACTTTCTTAGCAATTTTCTTCGTTCATAGACTTAAATTCGAAAATTCTGGTTAAGGGTCACAACCTAAGAGTTATGTATAACTTCTTGTTTAATGGAAATGACAAAACATTGAATCAATTTTCAGTTGGCAATTAATTTGATGGTTAATCAATTGCTGGGAGTGTCAAGTGAATCAGAGGTGAATGAGATGGCTCAGTTATTCTCAGATTTTGTGGATGGATGCCTCTCTGTTCCAATCAATATGCCTGGTTTTGCTTACCATACTGCTATGAAGGTAAAATTATTCAAAATTTTATGAAATTCTTTTTCTAGAACACAAATTGATTTTCGATATTCAGTTTCCAAAAAATATTTTTCATGAAAAACATTTTCCAGAAAGGAAAAATGACTCCTTTCACTTTCAAATGGAAGTCATTTAATTTTATTTTTTTTCCGGAAAATGACTTCCGTCATACCAAACATTAATGTATCAAATTTGCATATATATTTTCTCCATGGCAAACATGTTAAGATTGTTGTTACTCTATAGAAAGTAGCTCAGTTGATTGACTAGCTGAACTTTTACGTTAATGGTGATGATAGTTCTATTCACCTACCCATTTTTTTGAAAAAAAGAAAAGATAGTTGTTAATCATGAATTATTATGTGTGAATTGAATGTTTCCTTTTAAGATATAATATATAGTTGAAAAGCCATAATAGAATTAATCATGAAGTGTATCTCATGTCTTATTATTAATTGATGATGAATAGGCAAGAGAGAATATTATAATCAAGATAAACAAGATAATTGAGACACATAGAAGGGAAGCATCCAATGGGAATGGTGTGATTTATAGATTGCTGGAGGAAGAAAGCTTACCAGATGAAGCTGTTGCTGATTTCATTATAAACCTCTTGTTTGCTGGCAATGAGACCACTGCTAAAACCATGGCATTTGCTGTTTACTTCTTGACTCAATGCCCCAAGGTCATGAAGCAACTACAGGTACATTATTAACGTGTCCTTCATTTACTAGAAAATCGATACACTGATTTACCTCCTACCATAAAAAGCATGATAATATGTTGCATGTTTGAATGTAATAATTAATATCACTCTTAGAAGAATTTAAGTTATATACGTGGAAAACGTGAATTAATTTTGTTCTATATTAGTGGAATTTAAGTGGCGTTACCAAGTTATAGTATATTTTTCAGGTTATACCTTATTAGGTTCATATGTTGTCAGTGCACAGAACTTGAACGCAAAAAATTTAAAAATCAAAGAAAGAAAAGTAAGTCAATTGTTTTTAATATTTATCTTGTGTCCCTAAGGATAGGATGAGCAAGAGAGCTTTAGAAATGAGAAGGGTAGCAACTTTGATAATGAGGAGATGCTCTCTTGGCAAGATTACAAAGCTATGCCTTTTACTCAATGTGTAAGTACTCAATTCCTTCTTCTTTCTCATCTTTTTGGTTACGGACAGAATTCATAAATTCAAAATTTTAATTATGTCTTTTTGATCTTGTGATAAAACTTGTATATATTGACAGGTAATAGATGAAACTCTTAGGCTAGGAGGCATTGCAATATGGTTGATGAGGGAAGCCACAAACGATGTCGTATATGGAGGTATGTCTAGTGTGAGTGGAAGTATTGCATCAAATAAATGAAAACGTCTTAATTTCTAACAGATTAAGCTTTTAGATAAGAAGCACGTTATGCAATTTTATGTGATGTTAGATGCGCAAAGGTCTTAAGTTGAGTATTGTGTTCATAGATAGAAGAAAATATTTCCACGTGCTCAGTTCAAGAAAAAATAATCAAAATCAACTTAAATAGTAAAAAAAAAAAGAAGCCGAGGGGACAAATGTGTAATTTCTCCTAAAAAGGCTCACGTGTTCTTTTTCCTAATAATATAACTATCAATTCTTCATAAGATAGGAGTAAGATTGCGTACTCATCATCCTCTTCAGACTTCACTTATAAAATTACATTGGTTATGTTATTATTATAACTCACTTTGTATTTTTATGGGTGTAGACTATGTTATCCCAAAAGGATGCTTTGTGGTTCCATTTCTCTCAGCAGTTCATCTAAATGAAAACATCTATGATGAACCTAGAATTTTCAATCCTTGGAGATGGATGAATCCTGAAAATCAGGTTAACCATTTAACCAATATTTTCAACATTTTTTTTATGGTTATGTTTGTAATTACATAAATAGAGGTACTGATGAAATTATTTTCCTTTAATTAAATCACAATTGAAAAAATAGGAAAAAAGAAATTGGAGAGGTAGCCCATTTTTTGCCCCATTTGGAGGAGGTGGACGCTTTTGTCCTGGCGCTGAATTGGCTCGTCTTCAAATTGCACTATTTCTTCATTACTTTGTCACTACTTATAGGTATGCGCTTTATCTAATACATGTGTCACTGAAAAATAATCGATATCTGATAAAATAGTTAAAATATATATAAATTGGCTCAGACACCTCGATTAGTCTTTGCTAACAAAGTAAACGCTTTGTAGGTGGAAACAAGTCAAGGAAGATCGTATGTCTTTTTTTCCATCTGCTCGTTTGGTCAATGGTTTTCAGATACAATTAACCAGAAGTTAAGCACTGCCCTACACAATAATTAATGTGTATTATTGCTTTTATTGATGTTTCTGAATCCCAATTTGCAATTAAATCATGTACTATATTATACTCGATCAATTTGTTTTTTTAATTTTCATGTTGTGATATAAAATGTTGTACTGATAATAATCTATTTGTTAGAATTAATTATCAGTAGTGTGATGATTTCTTTGTAAGAAATTGATTATTAAGATTGTACATTTTTCTTGTATACTGGTTTAAGTGATTCCACGTGAACAATATTTATAGTGAAAGTGAAGAGGAAACAAGCCTCCAACAGCATCATGTGACATGACCAAACTTAGAGTTAATTGTACAATTAAAAATAATGCTTACAATAAATGTATGAAGTTTGTTGCCATTTTGAGCATTCATTTTGTTTGTGTACTAAGTTAGTTAAATTAAATTTCCAATCTCTAAAATAGTAAAAAGGTATTGGAACTCGCAATTTGTGTAGGGGTGACATAACCAATTCATGAAATATAATGAAAATTTAATTCACCTTCGGATTTGGGTGGATATTTATTAATTATTATATTTTGATCCAATCAAATTCAGTTTATCTAAAATTTTTGCTAATTTTATGAAATATAATGAAAATATAATTCAGCTTTTTATAGAAATATACATATTGATTCACGTAAGGATGCACATTGAATATCAAAAAAATTTATTCATGTTTAAGTAATTTTCAATAATACCATTATCATTATTAGGAGGGTCATGAAGTTTCTTGATTCTTTGGTACTTCAAGATTCAAAGAGCGAAATTTGTTCTTTCAATACCAAAAATGTTCAAGATAGTCAATAGCTTTTCGATGACTTCCCTTGCATTACCAAACAAATTTGATCAGCAAGATGTATTTTAAAATTCATTTGTTCAAGAACTTTTATTCTTCATGACATTTATTATTTAAACGATTAATTTATCTATATAATGAACTCTTAAAAATATGCATAATTTATTTTTTAAAAGTACCATATAATAAGATCACTTTGTCACGTGTGTTACTAAAACAAACAGTAGATTTGGATTATCTGAACAAAAACTTACAGTCGGGTCAGAATAGCCAAGCAAAGGGGCAGAAGAATAGACCGATTGCAAAGAAATAAAGACCCTAACCATCTCCGATTGGTACTCCGAGCAATTGCAGCCATGGCCGGAAGAGAAGTTCGAGAATATACCAATCTCACCGATCCTAAAGGTACTTTTTCCCATAACTCTAATGCATCCTTTTTACTGATGATGACCTTTTTGTATTCGTTGATTTAGAGTTTCATTCAAACGAATTGCAGATAAGAAATGGGGTAAAGGTAAGGATAAAATTGATGACGAAGAAATCGCTTTCCACCGCATGGTTTCCAAGGTTAGCGAATCACGCTTCACCATTGTTATCTCATGATTTTGCTTACAAGCTTCGAATTTACCTCCAGTTCTATTTATTTATTTATTTGAATGGACAATTGATATGTTTCTGCTAATATATTTGGATATGGATGAATTTCCACTGCATTGAGTGTTCTGATAACCTGCCCTGGCAGGGATCTTGGCGTTTCCTACTGGGTGATTAATATGTTCAGATGCAAGATGTTACTGGGGAACGTGGAGGTTACCTTCATGGAAGAGGCGGTATTGAGTTTTGCTCTTTTGGATGCATTCCCTTTAATTTTCTTCCTGTTTTTGGTGTGCCATTATTCATATATATGATAAAGGGAGTTGTAGTTTATTGAGCATTGTGTAAGTTTTGAAAATGCAGCCCTGGACAGTGATGACTTGCTCTATCTTAAGGAACAGATGGAAGCTGAGGAGGATGCAGAACGTCTTCTGCGTCGTACTGAAAAACGTGCATTCCAAGCATTTAAGATATCCTTTTATTTGTTTTCTTGGATCATATCTCGTTTTGCATGTATATCGTTTGCTTATTGGCTTTGTCCAGTGATGGAAAATTTTAAATGATGTCAAGTGAATTTCATTTACATATAGAACCATTGAGAAAGTTCATATTGATGATTTATCGCATGGAATTTCTTTTACCTGCACAATACAGGCTGTGACTTTGAAAGAAAGGGCATTGGTATCTAATGGTAATCATGTGATAGATTGTGGTTTCCTTAACAATTTGAAACAAAGCTGTTGCTAACTCGTCACCTGCATTACTTCCTCTGCCACTTCGTGTTGAGCCCAAACCCAAGAGTGGGATCAGGTTTCAGTTTATCTCTTTTACTCCAAGGCAGATTATTGCTTTGTGGTTTTACCCTTTTTTTTGTTCCTTTTTTATTGGGTTGTCTGCCCAAACAATCTTTTGAATTAATCCAACATTATGAGATTGATTTCTTGGCAACAGGCAGCAAGATTTACTAAAAAGAGTTGTAGAAGTCAAATCCAAGAAGCCAAAAGTTTCTAACTCATCCAATGGGAACAATTTCCGTGTACTTCCAAGTACACGGGCTATGCCAAGTGGCAAGTCTGGTGCTGATAATGAGGAGATAGAAACTAGTGAAGCTGGTGACAGAAAGATAGATAATCCAGTAAAAAGCTTGCTTTCAGTATATGACAGTTCTGATGATGACGACGACTGATTTTGCAAGGATTTATCAGTTTATGATGTTTAGTTTAGTGTTAGCATCAAGAATCAGTCGTGGGTACAGTGTGCCCAAAATACAGTGTTTGAATCAACAAACATCATTAGTTGTTTTACTATGCACATTCTGTTCAGTGGTTCTGACTTGTTTGCTTTAACATGGCTACCGATTATTGACTTCAACGATTGACATTTGATAATGAAGCATTTCTACACCCCCTGAATGTAAGGGAGGAGCCATAATCGTCATCTGTGCTGTGTATTACATGGATTGTCGGTGCTACTATGTAGCAATTTGTTCGTTATGTGAATGGTAAATTCACCATTGGATCAAACTTAAATTGTCATGCCGAGTGGACTGAAAATTGCATCAATAATAAGAAAACCGTGAGAAGCATGGCTTAAATGTAGTTAACGAATTATACTGTTCACAATAGGTAAACAGTCGGTACATCTCGTGTCGATTATTTGGTTTAATAAAATTGAAAAGGGTTAAAATATTATTGAAAAACCATCTTTTAATAGCACAGATTGCACACAGGGAATTAACTGTTAGGTCATTCTCAACTATTTCCATTTACAGGAACACACACAACTACAATTACATTCATGATCTCATGAAGAGTTCTATTGAGTAATGAAAAGTTCATGCTTAGTTATGAAATAACGGCCGATAATGTTTGCTTTCTCTACAATAAACTGCTCATGAAAAGTTCCCATCCGTTTGCTGGGTATATCAATAGAGAGATCTTTCAAGTTTGGCAGACCCTCAACTTGCATACCATCTCCACAAATGAGGAATTGATTTCCAACTATAAAAGATCCAGAGACACGAATTGCTACTCCGTCTTGACCATTAGCTCGACATTGAAGTTTCTCTACAACATGGACAAGCTTTTCTGGAGGCCATTCTCCAGCTAATGTGTTCCGTATGTTGGACAAGGTTGAAAAAATATTGTTGGGACCGATGGATTCTTTCCCGCCAAAACTTAGAAGTCAAATGAACATAAATGTAAGTCAAGAAGATAAAGAGCTTTAAATTTAATAATAAATGAGTGCACAAGAGTTCTTATATTCCACAATATCTCAGTGTATATACAGATACTCTGGTCATCATGTTGTTACACCCACAACAGTTTCATGAAAATGCAATTCAAGGCATGCACAAAAGGGCCTCAAGATCCTCAGATCCCACAATATTTCCAAGTAAGACCTAGCTGCTAAATATAAGAGCCTTAAATTCCTCAGATCCCATAATATCCCACAATATCCCTGTGTGTTTATATGCATGCTTGTTACGTGCGTTAATACACACAGACAACTGAAGACAGACATATGCTAAAAATCAACTCTCCTTGCAACAAACAAGTGTAGATTTAACATAGCAAATGTCATATACCTGAAAGTGGAGCATTCATTATATAATGTCTTGGTATGCTGCCAAAAATCATCGGATCCATCAAATAGTAAATAATAATGTATCGTCAGCATCTGAACAACAAACAACAAACATGAATTTAGCATTACCTACTCTAGAAATTTTGACCTATTGTAATTTTAATTGATAGCGAGTGAACAAAATTGAGACAGCTTGATTCTTAGATTTTCACTAAATGAAAGAAATCAGAGTTACTGAAAAGGCAAATATGAAGTAGGAAAACTCACATCTGCCAAATCCTTCATCCTCTGTGTTGGATCAAAAATGTCTCTGACAAAAGTACCCAAGTCTAATGCAGAATCACTATACTTGATAATGAATGGATGTGACAGTAGCTGCAATCAAAGAGCACACTAAGCCACCAACCATTCTTAAACCAGTCTACCTTGTATATCATAACATAACGATTATATGTTGTAAAGGTCCTGAAGGTACAAGTCTATGCAGAAAACTCTATGATCATTGAAGAAACTGAACCCACCCATTTCATACAGGTTAAATAAAATTCAATTCAAGTTCTAACAATGATAAGCAATATGAAATAGGTAGCTCCGTGTTTCAATAAATATATATGCACACACAATATCCGTCCAGCTCCAACAATGGAAACTATATAAATAATATTAAACCCCTTGTGCCTGGCGGTTAGGCACCCCTACAAACTTTAGACAACCAATCCATCAAGAAGCACCGGTCTTCATTTAATAAGACGAAATCATATTTGTCTACAAGAAACAACCAGTGTATTATAGAGAAAAGGTCATGTTTCCCAGTTCAAGTTTTTAACAATTTATATACTGTAACTATCTAATAATCAATTGTATGCACTTGACTGGAAAATGGTAAGACATATTAATAACTAAAACTGAAAATTATTCCTAGTGATTTGAGTAAAATTGACAGTCTGGTTCTGTTTCCAGCAGAATCACAGTGCCTCGGTAGGTGCTAAAAGACGGGGACCGAAATACGCACTACCTATTGATCGTTACTATCAAGCTCAAATAAACCACTCGGCTGAAAATTATTCCAGGTTACATCCCTCAGCTCAAGAAAAATACATCTAACCTATTCAACTGTAAGCAATGGTGTGATGATTCCCTCATCATACAGACATATTGACTTTTACTTTGTATCTTTCATGCTCTTACTAATATACTTTACCATACAATTCTCAGAAATGCAGTCAAACTTATATCATATAGAGTGGGAAAGAGGGCTGACATTTCTTTTTTTGTTGTTCAAGATCGGCATATAAGTGTACAAGTGATCAACAAATCATTACTACAGGTACATGTGACTAATACTTCTTCCACAGCTCCATTGCCTATTTAGAATGTGTAGAACATCCACCCTTTCTTGTGATTATTTCCTTGTAAAAGAAAATGTGTACAAACCTGATCTGCTGTTGGCCTGTCATCAGGATTTTTTTTGAGGCAAGCATCAACGAATGAGCAGAATTCTGGTGAATAGTCGTGTCTTGACAGTGAAGGAGACGGATCATCTAGGATCTGCCATCATAATATTGGAAAAACAAGGATGTGATGATGAGATCTTTACGGGAGTTTGAACTCAAACTTGCATATTATATATCCTGGGTGAGTGAAGGGGGGTTACGTTACATATCCTGTTAAAATAATCAAGAACAGAAAGGCAAGAAAGGAAGCAGTAGAAGATTGACCTGCAACATGAGATTGACAGGTCCTTCATTAGCTGTATATGGAAATTCACCTGTACCACACTCAAACAGTGCAAGCCCAAGGCTCCAAATGTCAGCTGGATAAGAGTAATTCTCATTCCGTATTCGTTCCGGCGACATGTAAGTTACTGTTCCAACAAAAGTAGCACACTGGAAAACAAAATAAATTAGAAGAATGAATCTGAAACAAGATACACTAGAAGATTCATTATCCATTTCCTGCATAAAGAAAAGTGGTATTCAATATAACCTTTGTTAACTAACCATAGCAATTGAGCTTTCTAAACCAGCACTAATTCCAAAATCAGTTATTTTGGGCTCCCCCTTGAGATTGACAAGTAAATTTGCTGGCTTTATGTCTCTGTGGACTAAATGTCGAACTCCGTGCAAATAACTGAGACCCTTAAAGAACAGCAAGCATCTATAAATAAAAATAAAGGACAATACTAAGATAACCACTAAAGAAAGATGTTGAACAAGAGTCCTTACATGCAAGAGCTTTTGAACCATTGAGGAAAGGATAGGTTCTGGAATGCTCTTCCTAATTTTTATGATATCCGCAAGAGAACCCCCATCCATGTACTCTAGAGCTATGCTTATCTGCCCAGAATCAGGAGTATAAAAAGCTCCATAGAACTCGACAAGACCTTGGTAACATGGTGCCTCACACAATGTCCTTATTTCAGTAAGTAGTTGCTGCCTTTTCTCCTAAAATGCAAGAGGAAATATTTCAGTGAACAGAAAATTGGACATTTTCCTATTTTCGTATGGCCAATCCCTTCTTAAATTATTACAAGGTCACGTAACATTCAGTTATCAACACGCACAAAAATTCTTTTTAACATAAGATGATCTATTGATACTACTCATACTACACCCTTTATGCTTCATGGATGCATATGTTATAGTTTGCTACACCGAAATAGATAAAAAGCCCAAAATAGTCCCTTATCTTTGGGCTAAGACTCAAAGTCATCCTTGTTTTTTTACATGGAGCACTAATAGTACCCATGTTTGTAATATTGATGCAGAATTATGATCATCCCCCAAACTTCCATCTATCTTTTAACGTTGATCTTGTCCACAATTTAGTGTATAAAATGTTCAGTCGTCTTCCTCTATGTTTAGTAGAAACAATAACTCCTAAGAGAGAAGGTGAGAAGAAGAGTACTCCTTGTTCCGTACAGTCCAAACATCATTGCAGGCCTGCAGCTAAGCCAAGAGTCTAGTTTTGTTTGTTTTTGTCTACTCACTAGGGGTACTACCTTGTAGACATATTAGGGATTGGATAAAGGAAGCGAAAATCCGAGGAAGGAACACATTAAAATTACAGGACTTATAAAGGAATAAGAAACTAAAGATAGATAGAGTTAAATAAACATTAATATGGAATTCACAAACCTTCTCAAAAATATTTATCTTCTTCAAAGCAATAATCCTATGAGTTGGAATGTGAATTGCTCTCTGAACAACACTACTGGCGCCGGAACCTATGGCACCAAAGACCCTCATCTCATGGGAAGCACATCTATATGTCTTTTCACCATGATCTGTGTCATCAACAGGCCACTTTTGTAATCCCAGCTCATTGATGTTGTATACTCCATATGATTGACTCAACAAATTCACAGTTCCGGCGTCCGATAGCTTCACAAAAACCCCAATATCATCCCTCCGGCCATCCCTCATATAAAATTCAGTTCACAACAAAAAAGAAGAACTTACAGAGTACGAATCAAAAGGATCGGATGTAGAGGTAGGTGAAAAACCCTTGTCAGCATCAAACAAAGGCACAAGTTTCTTCTTCAATTCCTCCAGTCCAGCCATCACACACTAAAAAATTTCAACAACTAATAAGACTCAATTCCAAATTAGTTGGACATCAATTACACATCATGTGAACTGAATTTGTAGAATTGAAGCAATATGAAGAAATATGAACAGAAAACCAAAAGCGCCTTAACACTTACAGATTACTTATTAGAACAAAATCAATTCAATTTTACGGCCTTCATGGACGAACCAGTTCCACAAGATGGAGACGATCTGCTCTTTAGCTTCTTCAATGGTACAACAAAAGAAGCAGTAATTACAACAACAAATACAGAACGCAAGCAAGCAATCACCTGCTTAGATGATCAAAAGTACAACGATGAAGATGATGGATCGGTACGTTGGATTTGGAATACAAAATGAGAGTATAAATATATATATATATATATATATATATATATATATATATATATATA